>JALMLS010000640.1:0-159134 GCA_038496445.1 Trichosphaerium sp. ATCC 40318
CCTATGGTAATTCGTTTTTAGCTAAAAAGTTGTGCTCAGCGATTGTCGAAATAAAATAGTGTTCTTATTCTGGAATACAATATAAAAATCATTTTTTCTGCGTATATACTACTTATTGGGGCGATTGGAGTGGTTTTAAAAAAGTGTTCGAAAGACGGAAAAACGCCAATATAATGAGAGATATTGTTGGTGACCTTAAAATCTAAGGTACGTAGAGGTGTTGGAGTGATTTAAAGACCGCAAAATAACTATTTACGAAACGAGTAAACCATCAACAGTACTGCTCTATCGCGCCCAGAACGTCCATTTCACAGCTCAATGTTTTAAATTGAGTATGTACCAGTTATATTTGCCGAAAGTGAATCAACCAATGTTCCAGTGATTGGAGCAAAGTCTATGGTGTTGCCCTTGTACTTTTGTGGCCAAACTCGAATGGTCGCGTTAGCTACGATAGATGGCGACAATACTGTTATTGTTCCATGCACAATAGCCAAAAAGCATGCTAGTACAACCTTAGATTCGTAATAAACTTCCAAGTAGAAAGCTAAAGAGTAATACCTAGGAATACTATAGTTCTTGTCTCCATACGACTAACCATGTGGTAAAGATGCTGTTGCAATTATAGTCAATAAATATGTACGTTGATGTGGCGAGCTGTTGCTTAAAATAGACATTTTAAGTCTACCAATCTACCTCAAATAATACCTACAACACATACGAGAGCGTAGAAGGTACATTGCCATATGAATAATTTATTTTAATGCTTATTGAACAGTATGGAAGCAAAAAAACTCCATGGACTGTCGGAGTGCGTCGAATATAAGGATGGGTTCATATTAGAGGTTAAAATCCTTGATCAGTACAGTTCAGAATTCGATTCTGTTAAAAAAAAGTACAAAGACGTTGTTCTTCTTGGTTTAATTATCGTTTATAGATACGGAACTGCTAACTCTATATGCGGATATGTAGCACTTGCTGCATCATATTTTATTGCAAATAAGGTGACTTGAACTAAATTAAAATCACGTGGGCACTAAAAATGAATCTAGATTAGTACAATTAAAAAAGACGTTGTGTCAAAACAATTATTGGAAGAACTCCTTCCAGAGCTTTGTAGTATTGATAAAATGCGACCACACATTGTCAAAATAATGTCATATATGCATTCAAAGCGTACAACTTACATTCGTAAACACCCAGATGAATTCAAGACTGAAAAGGAGAGAAAAGGGTATTGCTCAGATTGGCTAGCAAATTTCGAAGTCAGGTGAGACGCTTTTGCTTGCATTTGTCTGACATGACTAGTGACTACATTAAAATTATAGTGAAAGATTAATGATGCTACGACACTTGAGCAAATCTAATAATGCACCACTTGATTTATACAAGCATGAAGAAAAGAAACGATTAGTGGAAGAAGACAAGTACTTACCACACAAATACATCTTAGAACAGCCTACAAAGAATACTGATGGGACCACAGGCACCTTTGTAGCGAATAATCACATGCTAACTTGTGTTAGGTATTCTAAGGTATACACCTGACGAGTGGGTTGGTAAGAGGAGTAAGGAGACCTTGTATTGTTGCAGATGTTATCGGTCATTTTCTTGTTATTCAACCTGTCATTGATGAACATGGAACGAACATGCTTGTTATTATTAACTCATCTAAAGAATCAAATTATACAAATTACCCTATTATGGGACATTTTTATGATTTACATTTTGGTGGCTGCTATGAGCAAAAGAAGCTTGATGATAGTGTTAAAGAATTTTTCAAAGATTTCACTGTAACGGACAAATAAATCACGTGGTAACCTTTTAATAAACCATTTCGACTTGGGGAGTTGATCTTCATTCATCGTTTCACAAAAAACAGTGGAGTCGTCAAAGTCAAGTTAATTCTTCAAAAATACTTAGCTGACTGGAGTTGAAAAGTAACCATGTTGTTTTTGCTATAGTACATACATCTCGAGGTATTCAACTACACAACGTTTACACTTTGGTAAATATCTTGTTTGCGTGTTTTTTCTGTTTCAGTAAACGTAAACAGTAAAACAGTTCAAAAATTGCATGTTGCAGGATTCGAACCCTGCGGATGACTCCCAAACGGACCTAAACCGTTCACCATAAACCACTCGGTCAAACATGCACATGATACTTATTCACAGGTTTTGCAGAGGACCGCTTACCAATAATCGAGGCTGAGAACAAAAACCAATGAACAGAAAAAAACCAGAAAGATGTTAGTATTTTATTGTTGTTGATATTCAGCATCAAAGATTTTATCCATGTCAAATACAAGTGAAGGAGAGAAGCATCCTTGATCAGCAGCGATTGATACAATGTATTGAAGAAGCTCTGGAGGTATGTAAGCTTGAATAGCTCGATTGAGACAAAGCATCAAGAAGAACACTTGATCTCTGAAAACACGAGGAAAATGAAGATGTAATCTTGGATGCCATCTGTGCTTAAGTGCGAGCTTCTTCAATTCTTTAATCTCTTCATCTTGTTTTAGGCTCTCAATAATTTCCATACAACTTGTTGTGTCAGAATCTTTGATCAAGGGCGCATTGACGTTTGCACCATACATTCTGAGAATAAGTACTTTACTCAACTCTGTTTGTTCAAGAGCAATATTGAGTGGTGTTGCCTTGACGTGAATATCACGGAGTCCTGAGTGATATCCTCCTTGTCGTGGATCTTCAATACCAATAGATGACGCAGGTTTAGGTATTTCTACTTGTTCTATGTATTCTTTTCTCAACTCAACATCAGCGCCATGATGTAACAGTAGTAAAAGCGAAAGCTCTTTGTAATTTTCTCCACTTGACGCCAATACACTGTGCAATGCTGTGGTCTTTGTATTCTCTCTGTGTCCGTACTCATTGTTCACACGCACTTGATTGAATGCGTTGGGATCAGCAGAAGCAGCAAGTAGGATTTGTAAGACTCTCGGCTCCTTTGCAGCTCTCGTTACAAGTGTTACTTTTGAGCTTCTGTCCGTCCTCATAGTTGATGCTCCGGTTGATATAGTGCCGTTAGGATCAGCGCCTTTCTTTAGAGCGTATTTAAAAAGGTCGTAGAGCTCTTGAGTTGGACTGGAAAAGATACGGTCAATAAGAACCTGGAAAGCACTCTTTTTAACTCCCTAAGACTCCAGCCTCCCTGAGAATACTGGCTGTTTATATCAGCACCATGTTTGAGAAGTAGAGTGACTAATTGACAGTTTAATTCCTTGTCTTTGCGGTTTTGTACTTTTTCCTTTGTACCAAGAGCCAAATGAAGCACGTTGTACCTAAAATGAAGTTAAGAATAATTTAACGTATTTGGTACTTTGTCTTACTTGCAAGAATCCCATCCTTCGCTGTCATCTATTCGTTCGTTGGCGTTAGCACCGTTCTTTAGCAGCTCTTTTACTTTCTTTATATCGTTTGAGGCTATAGCTGTTTTTAATGATGTCATTTCAGTAGTTGTTTGGTGGTTAGACAATCGAGATTTTGATTCGGAAATTAGTTGGACCAAAAATTGTTTGACTTTGTTAGACATCGTTAAGTTTGTTTAACTGAATCCAATACACGGCTTCACAAATATCCTTTTATCAAGTGTCAGTTCCTATTGGTAGAAATTTAAGACCACTTATACCAGCAAAGAACTTGCGCGCGTGGCAAAGAAGACAAGAACAATATTCCAACAAGATTTCACTTGAAGCATAAAAATTACCACGTGCAAGGCTTCCTGGTTTCAAACAATTGCTGTTTCGCATTACAAAACACTATCAACGCTGTTACGCAGCCAGGTGTCTATTTGTATGCAAATAAATAATTTCGGTCTCGTTTGACAAACGCTTGGATTCATACAACATTACCACGTGACAGTGGCATCACCGTTAAAATGAGAGATTTGCAAGTTCTGTCAGAAGTGTCAGATCCGTCAGATCAGGCAGAAACTGGATTTTGTGTTTCAAGTAGCTTAAAACTGAATGAGACTGCTTCAGATCTCGTAGCAACAGCTGGTCGATTGGATCTTGCGGAAATAGCCCTGTACATTGTATTGAATAAGCTTGTAAACACCGCCGAATAGTAGTGGAAATACATTGCGTTTTGTACATTCCTATCTTACTCTGTAGCGCTGCAAAACCGCAGAATATTGCATCCATGAGAAAACATGGTAAATCGCTTTACGACTTTAGTGACTCCAAAAAGCCTTCACAACAACACAACTAGCGTACTAGCAGTGCCTTTTTTCTATACAACGCTAAATGAGAATCACTAGTCACTCGTAGAAAGACCTCCTTAAAAGCATGAATAGTAACATTAGCTCTTCATTGAATGTTCTCAGATGCTTAAGTTTTTTTGAAGCGATGTCTTTTCGGCCGGGATCGTGCTATTTAGTAATGAATGGTGGTACCGTATGAACAGCACACTTCAGCAAACTGTTGTATAATCTTTAGCGAATATTCTCTGGATAATATCCACCTATGTATTAATATATTCTTTGCATCAGGTTAGAGAAGCATCACGTGTCAAAAAAAAACAACACTCTAAAAAACAAAGAAAAGAAGCAATGTCTTTCAAGGACTCATTACATGATGCACTGATACAGCATATTAAAACACCTTGCCACAAGTTCGGTCCAAGAGATCACGTTTATTTAGTAATTGGTAACATAGGAATATTGTTGAATATCTCCCTACTGAAGTCCTTAGATACATGTACGACTTTGCTAGAGAAGATAATGACTTACGGAACGAATTTACTACCCTAAGCTATGAGTTTGCTGTAGCTTCTAGATTTGATGTTTGCTTAAACAAACATGGCCAATTTGTAAGATTTAAAGAATATGGCAAGAAAAAGTGTATCGATACTTGTCACTATGTTCATGGCAAGCTACATGGATTGTATACATCTAAATACATAGAAACGAATTGTTTGCGCACAAGTGTCATGTATAAGGATGGTTTAAAGGCCGATGGAAGGTATGAGGAGTTAAGTTTGGAAGGAGAATTGATCAAAAGTTATGAGATACAAAATGGTTTGAAACATGGCAAGCAGTCACTTGTCGATAGCTGGGGTAGTGTCACAACCCACTCAGATTACAAGAACGGTATTAAGCACGGCGAATTTATAGTCAAATCAGACAGTGGCAAAGTAATACTTAAAGGAAACTACAAAGAAGGCAAGAGAGTAGGATCTTGGAAAGACGAACGTTTTGAATCTATTTATAGTAGCAATGGTTCTTTAATTGAGACTCATTCGTTTGGTGGATTGATACTTTTGATGTTTGAGCCTGCCTTTCCAGAAATGAGCTTATTTGATGACCTCTTAACTAATATCCCAATGACAATTTCAGACTCTTGGCACGGTTGTATTTATCATCGGATACAAAATTACTATACATCTTGTATTGATTGCAGAGACCATGACAGTGTGCTAGTTGTACAAGATGATGATACTACTACCAGTCATGAAATAGCTTTGTATAAGATAGAAGATCACTCAGGAGAACTAGTACGTCATGGAAAGAGCTATGTGTGTAGAGGATTGCTGAAAATTTGCGATTGTGTCAAGTATGAAGAAGGAAAGTTACAGGGTTTGTATGAAACTCTTAGTGAGGCAAAGAAACGTTTGGTTGCTGATAGTGATGCTTTGCTGATATCAAAAGAGATGTATAAGGAAGGTGAGTTACATGGCCTAAGAGAAGAGTTTAGTGAGAATTCTGGTTTCATTATGTCACGTGAAGAGTTTATGGATGGAGAACCACATGGACAAAGAATTTTTTGGTACACAGATACGAAACAAATGTCAGAATGTGGAGTTTATTTGAATGGAAAGAAACACGGACTATTTGAACGTTGGAATAGAAGCGGAGTTTGTACAGAAAGAGCCCTTTATTCTAAAGGAGAATGGGTAGGAGAACCTGTAGTTTTCACCCAACAATAAAGGTACTCCAACCTTAGTGACAATATGTGAGTCAAAATACGTTTTTCGACAATAATAGCGCACAACACAATAGCATCAGGGGAGATATTAGAAGTTAACAAACAATACTTCATTGCATATGGAGCTCGTTAAACTTAACGTTGGTGGTCAGGAGATAACGACAACAACAAAAACACTATGTAGCGTGCCAGGTTCATTATTAGCATCTATGTTTAGCGGCAGATGGAGCGAATCGCTTCAAAAGGACGAAAATGAACGTATTTTTTTGGACGTTGACCCACAGCATTTTAACGTTATCCTAAACTGTCTACGACGCGTACAACGATCAGTAAGACTATTAGAACCGACTATTCTTCAAAGTTGTTATGAAGACCCTGAAATAGCTGAATTAGCCGACTATTACTGTCTACTGCCAGGGAGGAAGTGTATTAGGGACTTTCTAGCCTACGACTACCGTAAATCTTACAGCATCGGTTATGGAAGCTGCTCTTATACTACAGGAAGTGTAACATGGACTATAACACTTAACGAGACTTGTGGCAAGATGGGTGTCATTCAGCCTGAGAAAAAAATGCCTGCGTCTATTTGTGGTTGGACTTGTTATAAACACAGTAATTGGCTTTGCAAGAGAAACGATACTGTACATGTGACATTAGATTGTAAGAAACGTGTTCTTCAAGTATACAACCCTTCACTTAACATTGTAAAGACTCTTGGTTTGCCACAAGGAAATGATGTATGGTGTTTTGCTGTTGTTGTTACAGGTACATCACCTAAGTTTAAGCTTGATAAGACAGAGTATGTACCATTCCCTGAGATGACTGAGGGTAGTTGAATAAACATCTTTTCTTCGAGAATAACCAGTCACTTCATTAAACACAGGCACGTGTTTTCACAACTGGATTAGATATAATAAATACAAAGTATTGCAAACACTAAGCTGTATCTTTCTTTATTATAGCAAGATCTAACGTGACACCTGTTAGGGTATTCAAACTGATTTACCTACGGATGCAACGTCACTGTTACACCTGTAGCTTCTAGTGATTTGATACATCTCTTTGTAATGTTTTTACATCCACGCAATGATAGTACCTTTACACTAGAAAGTGGAGCAAGCCATTCATCCTTTACATTTGTGTTTGATAGAGAGATGGTATGAGAATCAGCAAGATGTTTTATATGTTCTTCTCTGATACCTTTACAGCAAGAGAGATCAACTGTATGGACACCTTCCAACGCTTTAAGACTTACTGATGTGGCGAGTGTACAGCAAGATAATGTTATGCTATGTGATCTTGACAAGGAAGACAATACGTCATCTGTGACATGAAACCAAGGAAGGTTTATATCTGGTACTCCCAAGAGTGACTTTATACCCAACTCTGTAACTCCTACCTCACTTAAATAAATAGACTTCAAATGCTTGGCAATTGGTATTAAGCCTTTGTCTGTTATATTTGGAGCAAACTCAATAGTCAAGTGCTGGACACCACATACAGATATTAATCCTAAGTCTGTAATACGAGGACAATACATGATTGTCAGCTTGCGGACAGTACAAACATGTTTTAAACCTGAGTTTGTTATGTTTGTGTTGCCCGAAAGTAAAAGAGATTGGACGCCTGAAATCAATGCGAGATCTGAGTCTGTTGCTGTTCGGAAGTTCAAAAACGATATAAGCGTGTTTTTTAATAAAGGACTTCCTGAAAGGCGAGCACAGTGCGAAGTTGATCGAACGCTGATTTTGCCATAGCCAAGGTTGTTGTGGATTATAGATGATAATATACTACAGCTTTGAGCAATGGGATAGCGATCATTATTTGATACAAAAGAGAGCACGTGAGTGAGTATCTCCGCTGGAAAGTCCAAAAGTTGTTTTTCTTTTTTTTTCGATACTCTTTCTGTATTTGCTCTTTTAGCCATTAGGTGCTACACCGCTTTAATTTGCTACGTTGTTATAAAAGGGCGAAAAGTACCAAAGTACGTTTGTTGTTTGTAGAGGAATGAAAAACTGCATAGAACTCTAACTTAATTGCTTAAGTTTCGCTTGTTGTAAAATTTCATTTCAACATTCACAAAAACAATTTCTAACCGGCAAAACCTTCGCGTGTACGTGGTTTAGTCCATTTACCGCAAGCAATCATACACTTTGGGTTAGTAGCGGATCCAGGTGCCCACACTGACAGAAGCCGTGTACACATGCCATTTCATAATTAACTCTGTGGTGATAGAAAAGTGTACAGTAAAATTAAGAAAACAGCAAAACGGAACAAAAAAAAGTTATGGTAATTATTCACACTTGCCTGGCTTATAGACTAAAAACACGTGATTGTTTTGGTTTTTCGCTTACTGCCTTGATTGATGGTTCATTCGGTTGTTTGACTTCCATGCTCGCGCGAAATTATATCAGGGCTAAAGCGGGCGAAAAATAGACTTCTGGTTCGCCGAAAAAAGCAAGTGTCAGTAAACTTTTTGAACCGCCGGACTAACTTGCATTTTTATACTTTTTATTAGGTTACAAGTAGTCTGCTATATTGACCGGAAGAGGCTCAATTTGAGTTTGATAATAGTTCTGAAGAGCATCAAATGTTCTCAAATCTCTATCAGTAATAAAATTGATAGCTACTCCCTTTCTACCCATACGTGCACAGCGCCCAACACGATGGATATATGTTGCGAAATCCTGAGACATGTCATAGTTGATAACGAGTTTAACGGATTGAACATCAATACCACGTGCCAGCACGTTCGTAGATAGAAGAATACGTGTGTTTCCATCTCGGAAATGCTTCAAAGGGTAAGTAAATAGGTAATAGAAGGACAAGGTAAAACGTACGGCAATGACTTCTTTGCGTTCAAATTGAGGCATGTCTGCATGAATACAAGAAACAGGATAATCTTGGGCATTTAATTCATCATGGAGACGCTGTACTTCTCTTCTTGAGTTACAGAAGATCATAACTTGAGCAACAGATATGGTGTGATACAAGTCTACAAGCACGTCAAACTTGTTTTCGCGGCGCATGCAGTTGACAAAGTATTGGCGAATACCCTATGTATGAGTTAGATTTACAGTAGCAAGGTTCTGTTGTTACCTCGAGAGTTACTTCTTCAGTCTTGACAAGAATCTTTACAGGTTTTTGCATAAAGTTCTGAGTTATTTCCAGCATTGATGGAGGCATTGTTGCGGAGAACAGACCGACTTGAACGTCAGATGGTAAAAAATGGAACAGCTCCTTGATTTGGTCTGCAAAACCCATGTCGAGCATTTCGTCGGCTTCATCCAAACATAGAGTTTTAACATTGCGTGTACGCAAGTAGCCCTATAAAACAAGAAAAGTAAGAATAGAAAAGAAATAATTGAAGAAAAAAACGCGAAAATCAAACAAAAATAGTGTTCGTTTGGTTCACTGGTACCTCATGGACCATATGGTTAACTCTACCAGGAGTTCCGACTACAATATGAATTTTATCATTACGAAGTCTTTCTTTTTGTTGCCGAACGTTGGTACCACCAATGAGGAGTTCAACCTTAATTTGAGTGTACTTTGCTAAACTTTCGCATTCAAGGCAAATTTGATCAGCAAGGTCACGAGTTGGTGCCAATACTATTGCTTGAACGTGCGGTTTGGTCTCATCAATTTGATTAAGGATACCAAGTATGAAAGTTGCTGTTTTACCAGTACCAGATTGCGCTTGAGCGATAACATCTCTTCCTAAGTAGCTATAAGCAACAAAAAAGAAACAGTGGGTAATAAAACGAACCAGCGCTAAATGGAACAATGGCTACTTGTTGAATCTTACTAGGGTGTTCGTACCCTTTCCCGTATACACCTCTAATAGAGCGTGAGTAGAAATAAAGTATTATAGAGCGTCTGCTAACCGTAAGATTTGCTTGTTTAACTTCATATCATCAAAATGTGTGTATTCGGTGAGTGTCTCGCTTACAGTTATTTCATCTTCGCCCGGCTTTGTAGGAGACTGTTTACCTTCTGTACCTCTGGTAGATGTACTTTGGGATTCTTGTTGTTGTTGAGTGTTCATGTTGAGTTGATTTTTTAGATAATGGCATTTAACTGACTATCAAAAATAAAGACCACGGTTTTCCCATAATTTTCTAAGACACGAAATAAGTATTCTACAATGTATTTAATTTGTTAGAGTCAATTTAATTACATTTATAAGGAAACAACTGCGTATCGCTGAAAATAACAAAAATGAGAATAAAACCAGATTTTTGAAATGCGTCATTTTCAGGAGCTGAAATTGCTCATTCACTGTATTACTGAGCATGAGGAAATACTAGTCTTGCGGATATGATAGTGTAGCCTGTGTTAGTACTACTATTTTGAAGTTATATGAGAGCGAAAAAGAATCCATGCCAAGAAAAGGCAAAGGTGAATGTCTGGACTTTCTTACATATTATGTCCTGCCCTCTTTGTTGCAAAAAGTTCAAATAATACTACGCTAGCATCACCTACGCACAGCGATGCCACAAACGAAGGTTTTGCACTGTTTTTTTAGCAAGCAAAACTTCTTTGGTGGAATTTTGACACAAGCTTTTGAAGCGTGTACAATAATGTAAGTCAATGGTGTGAATAACACAAGTACTGTCGACCTATTCTCTCCCAATATGCTTTGTGAAACCAAACTCGGAGTAATCAATTCACACTTTAATAGCAATCTCGCAAGCTCCTCGCAAGTTCAGCATCTGTTTGCGATATCGTGATATCTCTCTTGGCTACCGAATGAATACTATTACGCTCGTTTTAAGTAAATCTTTTTGCGCTCAACCCGACAGCGTGTTTAAGCAAGATTTTAGGTTTAACTGCACTCTTTACCCTTGTACAAGCACAATCATGTAATTGCGGATGTGATGCTTGTAGTAGCTGCGATTTTATGGCAGCCAGCTGTACGATGATAACCGGTGACACCAGCCAAACAGATCGTACGTTTTAATTTGGAAGTTCTTCGTTTTTCAGGACAAAAATGTATTTTCCAACAAGACTGATAACGCACGTGATATTATTCACGAAGCTTTGTTGATTTAAATGTTAAAAACTACAATAGTTACTGGCTCCTGCTTTGCAATCACAAGTACATCAGTTGTGGGGTCAGTAACAGGAACAACAGGCGATGATTGTATTCTCCTTGATTCAGACAGTTCAATAATAGTCAGCAAACAGATGTTAGCTAACAATCTCTGTTTTCTAGTTGTTTTTCTGACCAATTCCCTTTCATTACAAACTGTGAGAGCATAGGTCCTGTATGTGAAGTTCCTACGTGTTGTCGCAGGATTTAATAATATAGTTAAGTCAGCATAACACCCACTATGTTTTATTATTGAGGAAGTAATAATTGACAGTATATCATCACTTCTTACTTTTATAACGCAGTTTCATTCCTACAAAAATATCGCTGCATGTTAGTCACACTATATTTTAATTAATCTAACACCATCTAATGCCTTAACACCATCCCATGTCACCTGCCTATGCTGTAATACCATCATCTGTAATACCTCTACAACACACTGACAGTATCGTAATAGTGTCTACCACTTCTACACCAGTGCACAAAACGGAGATATACAACGCTATCTATTTTATAACATAAGTACTTACTTCACAATCCAAGTGCGCCTTGCCCATCCTTATGTACCTTAAAGCAAGAGAATAATTAACATTTCAAGGTCATGTCACTTGATTTTGCTGCGTAAAATAATGTTTATTGCTAACTAGACAAGTAAATAACAATAAATATGGGATCATAAAACCAAATCAGTGTTTCTTCATTTTCATTTGAAAATTATTTATTGTGCGTTTACACAGTTGTTTTAAACGCTTATACTTTTCACACTTGGTATATAGTGCTAAATAAAGCGTTTAAGCCTATGTGGAACGCTTACATAGTATAGCTCTACAGACAATTCAGCGAAATCGGGTATTCATCGGACAAACTTTAAGCTCAGGCAAGAAGAGTCCAGTTACAGAAACAAAACACTACAAATAACAAAGGATGAGGCTTACTTACTACCTATTCTTTCAATACACTCTTGTGAACCAAGCTCGAGAGTGATCAATTCACAGTTTACTTCCACAAGTTCAGCATCTCTTCGTGATATCTCCTTTGATACTACCAAGTGAATATGCATACTATTACGCTCGTTTTAAGTAAATCTCTTTGCGCTCAACCCGACTACGTTTTTAAACAAGATTTTAGGTTTAACTGTACTCTTTACCCTTGTACAAGCACAATCATGTAATTGCGGTTGTGATGCTTGTAGTAGATGCGATTTTATGGCAGCCAGCTGTACGATGATAACCGGTGACGCCAGCCAAACAGATCGTACGTTTTAATTGGAAGTTCTTCGTTTTTCAGGACAAAAATGTATTTTTCCAACAAGACTGAAAACGCACGTGATATTATTTCGCAAAATTACTTTGTTGATTTACATTTAACAAAATACAACAGTTACTGGTTCCTGCTTTGCAATCACAAGCGCATCAGTTGTGGGATCAGTAACAGGAACAGCAGGTGATGATTGTATTCTCCTTGATTCAGAAAGTTCAATAGTAGGTGCCATTGATCTCATGGGAGGCAACGACTGTCTTATGGCTCAGAGTGGGTTTGCAATTAACTCAGCCATCAATATGGGTACTCAACCAAGCTTCACAAAAGGTTCTAAATCAGTTCTACAGGTGAGGGCGATAATTGTCTTAATGTAATTGGTGGCGTAGCGTTTATGGACGTTACAATGGGCGATGGCAACAACGACTTTTTGGTTACTGGTGTTAGTCCAGTTATGTATGTACTACGACTTATTGTTATGCATTCTTAACACTTCATTTAGATTGAATAGTGTTACTGCAGGGACTGGAAACAACTGCTATGAAATATCATCACAACCTTATGGTGACATAACAGACGCTGGTGGCGACAATTGTATTCAGCTCCAAAATATAGACATTCAAAGTGTTACAAGTACATTACATGTTTCTTTACTATATACTAACTAAACTCTACAACAGCTGGTGGAGGGAGTGATACCATTATCATGCGAGCTGGTCAAGTTGGACTTGTTGATACTGGTGCAGGTGATGATTCAATTGATTTTGCACAAGCAACTATACAAGGTATTTCTGCTGGGCCAGGCAATGATGTAATTACCCTTCGTGAATTTTCTGGCAGTACACCTGAAGTGGTTGTTGATGGCGGCGCTGGATGCGATACAGTCACTGCCACTCAAACCAATTCGGTATTGGTGATAACAGGAGGCTCCGGCATTGATTGGTACTCTTGTTAATAGTCAGCAAACAGATGTAGCTAACAATCTCTGTTTTCTAGTTGTTTTTCTGACCAATTCCCTTTCATTACAAACTGTGAGAGCATAGGTCCTGTATGTGAAGTTCCTACGTGTTGTCGCAGGATTTAAAAATGTATTTAAGTAGCGCCAAAATATACCACTGATTGTTATCAGAAATTATGATATTCTTGTTGTTTCAATTGAAAGTGAATTCAACTGAAATTTCCCAAGCATTGCAACATGACTTTGTCATTTGCAGACAGTACTAAATATGAACGGATGGTACGCAACAGATATGAATCTGTGCGTGTTTTGACAATAATGTGGTACCCAAATGATACTTTCCATAAGGCAACTTCTCTGTTTTAAGATACAAAGGGTACTTAAAGAATGTTAAAATGGCCAACACTTTGACGGCAACAACTCCACTTGGTAGCACTGCCAATAGTGGAATTAAGCTCACTGATCCAACATATGGTACAATACCGCCTAGTGAAAGCCACTCAGCGTCAAAAAAGTCAAAATTAAACCTGTTGTGCGGTGGTCACGTGCGTATTTGGTCATTAAGCGTACGACACTGTTTTACATCTCACAGGTAAGAGAAACGCTGTTAATAATTATTTTCGCTATGATTGGTGTTACTATGCGGTTTTGGCTTATTGACTTTCATATTGGTAAGGTTTTTAAAAATAAGTTTCGTGTAAGAGCGCCAATAATAACTTTCGAAAAAAACTTCAACAACAAAGTCAAAAAGCACCTGTTTTCTCTGTTTTTCACGTGTTTTCGGTAGAATATATTTGGGATACAGGATTGTGGCTTCGAAACTCGACAACACCTTCAAGCCCTCTACATAAGTAAGTGAACATTGCAATTATTCGCATAAGTTGCTGATTCCTTGCAATAGAGAATTTATTGCAAACGGCCTGGGATCGTTTCTAATGGGTGCAATGTTGTCTTTAAAACAGACACCGCTATTTGTGCGTTACCCTGAGTACTACGTAGGGTTTGGTACGGGATGTCTAGGGTACTATTCGTTCTAAAAAGGAATAAGAAAAAGTTGTTTTCTTTTCTTCAAAACAATTTTGATCACATGGTATTCACGTGATCTTTAACTGTACCTCTTTGATAACTTGCTAATAATTTTAAAAGGAGCTTGACATCTTTCTCTTCATGGATGAGTGATGTCGCAAAAGACTTTTATGACTTTGAATCTGTAAGTGTAACAATTATTCTAATTTCTTACAATCGAATAGGCTTCAAACGGTATTTTGACAGTTTTTATCGGACTTGCTTGGTTCTATGCAGCTCTTGCTTTTGGAAATCACGTATCGTTGGGATCACAAGCGTTACTACGGTGTTGTTTCGGAAAACGTAGTTCACCCAGCACGTGACAAGGATGGAAGTTTCAAGGCTAATTAAAAATCAGAATATAGCAGATTGTTTGACGATGTTGAAGACTTGAAAGACGAGGACTATACAAATATGGGCGAAAATGAGTTGAATTACCTTGCTTCTAAAAATGCAGTACCTGATGCACTGCACACTATTACAGTTCTTATTATTTTGTGTGCTTGTTATTTCGTGAGCATTGTACGATGATCGTTTTCTACCTTATGCTTAACTAATTTCTTTAATTAGTATGGCCTGTTTCTCTCTCCCGCGGCCATGTATCAAGTGCTTCTTTATTCAATTATATTTGGTCCCATTGGTAACAAATCTATTAATTCGAGTACTTGCTTTTAACTACTAAACCAGGTGCTCTTGTTCGTTACTTTTCAGGAAAATTCAATAAGAAGATTCCGAATGTATCCACTAAATTTCGTATTCCAACTTTCTAAAAAATGTTGTAGTTTCCAGTATTCACACTTTTGGCGAACCTGGGAGGGACTGCACTTGTTGGAATCAACTTGTTTATACTTAATCGTATCAAACTAACCAATGAACAACACAACGCGATTGCAGGGGCTATCACTAGTACGTACCCAATTTGAACAAAAAAAAGTCAGATACTCATTTTCGTTCTTACTAGTTGGTATCGCTGGTTGCATGTCTACAGTGTCAACGTTTATTAAAGAAGTTGGATCTCTTAAAACAATGTTCGCATATATTTATGCGTGCTCTTCAATATTTCTTGCTCAGGTTATACTACTTGCTACATACGGAACTTACTACTGGATGTACTAAGGAGGGTAAACAAAATTAAAAAAAAATTAAACCACTTGACAGAAAATTCAATAAATACATCCATAACTGCGCCATCAATTTAACAATAAACTAAATAACACATTCCTTATTATGGATATAGTGTTGTTATTAGAGGTATTAGACAATAGTGCAACACGTCAAGTATATAGAAGTAGCGAAAGGAGTACTTAAAATAAAAAATTTTCACCTTTCTTTCTACAACATTTTGAAGCGTCTCAACAGAAAAAATCAAGCGGATACGACGTGGTAATAGAAGAGCAAGCGCAATATAAATAAGAGGAACAAAAAAATAAACCAGTCAAACAATTTCGAGTGTTGAAGAACAAAAAGAAATAAAGCTAGTACAGGTAACATAACACTAATGCAAGCGTACGGTAACCCTACAGTGTATTTATCAAGAAGAGAGACTTTTAGCTCCTGGTAATACTTTAAAACGTTCAAATACGCATAAAATATGTTCTACACGCGTTTTGTAGATAATCACCTAACTATCGTAACGTCCCAAACTCAAATCTCTATAGCCACCGCCTACACAACCCAGCGCTCACTATAGAGGAAAACAAGGAGATATACGGTAAATGTAATAACCCAAACGGACATGGTCACAATTACGTCGTTTACGTGACCCTACGCGGTAAAGTACGCTTTACTGGTGTTTATAAACTGATAAAATCGCAGGTTGACAAACGTACAGGGATGCTAATGAACTTGACAGACCTAAAAGCATGTCTAATGAAAGTAATCGATAAACTAGATCACAAGGTATGCTCTCCCTGCACTTTTATCGTTTGGTAATTGCAAAACGCTTTGGGTGTTTTTTTGGTCATGACGTCAGCCAAGAAGATCCTTTTCTAGCTTCTTACGATTCTCAACTATACGATAGAACCTTGATAAAGACGTACCAGAACTTTCCGGTGTTATAACGTCAACTGAAAATGTTTGCGTGTACTTTTGGCATCAACTCATTCAAGTTTTACCGAACCCTTCAATACTTTACGAGGTACCTTTGAATTTTCTATTTTCAACCAGTACAACTTCGTACTACATAATTCCTTTTCGGCAAACATGTCTTTTTTTTTTTGTTTGCTGACTTCAGAATTCCACTTGTCATTATTGAACTTATTTATACCTGTAGCCATTCGCCTTATTAAAATAAACTTGATAGTTTTTTCTTTCTTTCTTTTTAATGTAAACGTGTTTTGTTACTGACAACGTCACCATTGTAGGTTCGTATTGGAGAGACAGAGAAGAATAGTGCTTTCTATAGAGGAGAAAGTTGATTACTGTTTTGATTTTTTATCCACAAAAAATAAATTTCCTAAGTAACGGATTAATACTAAAACAACTTTGTATATACTAATACAAATGTATTTTTTGCAACTACGAACGTGACACCTAAAATACGATTCAACGAAACCAAGAAACAGTCGCTTAACTTTTTTCACACAAATCCAAACTTACTGCAGTTAAAAAAGCTACGCTATGAGCACTCACTGTTACAAACTCGTTCTCGTCGGTCTTGGTGGTGTAGGTATGTTATTGGACTCAACTACACTTTGTAGTTTTATCACGCTATGCGTTTCTCTCCTAAATTAAATATACAACAGGTAAATCATGCCTTACAATACAGTTCATTTCAAACAAGTAAGTGGTTCGTTTTGTAGATCTGCAAATTAACCCCTTTCAAGGTTTATTGATGACTACGACCCAACATTGGAGGATTCGTACAGGTAAATTCTTTTATTTTGATACTGGTGGATTCTAGATCCTCAAACCTCCACAAAAATACGTCGGTCTGCTACAAAATACAGACGTTCGCATTTCACGGTGATATTGGCCTTTAAAACCTACTTCGCTGATATCACCCACAAAACATAACTTTTATCTTATCTCGAGCTCACGAGCGCAAAATCGCTTTACCACACCAAGGACAGTTTTTCAAGGTACTAAATTAGTATGTAGGAAACAAGTAACCATCGACGCGGAGGAATGCATCCTTGGTACGTGACAACTTCATTGGCTTGTTTATCTCCTTTTGTTTTACCAAACACAATTTTTTCGTACATTGCGTCATACCAGAACTCATAGCTCTCAAACGCTCACAACTGACTAGATATCTTTGATACCGCCGGACAAGAAGATTTCGTAGCCATCCGTGATCAGTACATGAAAATTGGACATGGTTTCCTCTGTGTCTACTCTATTACTATGCGTTCTTCATTTGAAGAGGTAGTAAACCTTCACGGTACGTATAAACGCTCATACCTTTTGTTTTTGTTTCGTTGTCGAGAAACAAATCCTTCAAACCGTTTAAAGTCGTATTCGCTTTACCATTACAATGGGTTTACGACAGTACAGAGCGTAATATTTTTTATGCGCTCAATTCGCCAAAATAGTGTTTTCGGTTTTTCTTTTTCGTTTTTTTGCTTATTTGGCGTTCTTTTAGACCATATGTTACGTGTTAAGGATGCTGATAAAGTACCATTTGTTCTTGTTGGTAATAAATGCGATTTGGAAGGAGAACGTGAAGTAACGACAAAGGAAGGTCAAGAACTCGCTGATAAGCTCAGTGTAAAATTCATTGAGACTTCTGCTAAGACTAGACATAATGTAAAAGAGGTACGTGTTGTAACTGGCTTCTCTTCTTTTTTTGGAGACTTTGACGACCAAATCCTTGTTATTTTCTGTATTTGCAATTCTTTTGGTTCAAAAAGTGCAATCTTTGACTCTTTTTTAGGCTTTCTTCATGTTAGTACGTGAGATTGGTATTAAGGTTGAACCTGCAAGCAATGACGATAAAGCTGACCCTAAATTACACAAGAAAAAGAGGTATGAATCTTGTATCTTAAAATCCCGACAACTCCGAGCATCGGACTTTTATTATTACATTATCCTTGTTTTAACGTTTATGAGCTAATTGTTTTTTTTCTTCTTTAGACGTGCTTGCAATCTCTTGTAAAGTGGTGTTTTATAATTTGTTGTACGGCGACTTGAACCTGTAAGATAGAAAACGATTATAGCCTTATAAAATCTTGTTCTGAAAAAAAAAAAACCTCATCTTGTCTTCCTCGTACACTGTTAAAAAACCTCAAGTACCATGTGTCCGTAGTTTAATAAAATTTGTGACTTATTTATTTCAAAAAAAAAAATCAAGTAAAAAATGAGATGGTAGAATCCTGGAGCTTGTTGTCATAGCTTACTGATAAGAATAAGTATTTTATTGGTGTTCTTCTCTTATAATTTGGCCATTCTCATTGCGAGGTCGATCATGACTTCTTCAGAGCCTCCGCCAATAGCAGATACACGCAATTCGCGCCATATACGCTCAATCTTGGCACCAACACCAGTGCGTAAATAAGATGCACCGCCGAATATCTGGCACGCTTCTCGTGCGCAATATTCAAGGGTACGCGATGTTTGAACCTTGCAAAGTGCGATTTGACCTCCGAGATGTAATGGTGAAAGACCTTGTTGCATTTGGTACGCAAGGCTCTCAATCCATGCCCAAGTTGCTTCAGTGTGTCTTGCCATTTCAGCAATCTTATGTCTGATAACTTGATTATCAATGAGTCTCTTTCCTGAACATTTTGATTAGTGACATTTCAACAGGTTGTGACTTAAACTTTCTCGTGTTTTCTTGTTTTTTTGGTGAAGCAAGAGAAGCGAACATGATAATGATAAACGCACCGAATGTCTTGCGGTTACGAGCAAATTTGATAGATTCCTCAATACAGATACGGCACGAACGATGAGCCATAATTAAACCAACCATGCGCTCATGATTAAAGTTAAGCATAATAGGAAGGAATCCTTGGTTTTCTTGGCCGATTATGTTCTTTACAGGCACTTTAACATTCTCAAGTTGAACAAATGTTGTTGTAGATGTCCACCAGCCTTGTGTCTTTTGTCTGCGTAAGTTAATACCTGGCATACCTACAAAAATGTTAAATTCATCTACGAGTACACAAAACAAAAAATCGTGCCTTTCTCGAGCAATAGCAACGAAATACCACCCATGCCCTTTCCACCAGTACGTACAGCAACAGTAAAGTAATCAGCACGCATACCACCAGTGATGAACTTTTTCTCGCCGTTAACGATGTAGAAGTCACCTTGTCTCTCAGCAGTTGTTCTGATAGCAGCGACATCACTTCCACCGTATGGCTCAGTAATTGCCAAAGCAATTAGTTTTTTACCAGTAATAATGTCCTTAGCGCATTTGTTTTTGATGTAATCAGACCCTACAGATAGTAGTGGTGGGAATCCGATATGCAACGTCAAAAAACAAGCGGCGAGTAGACCACCACATGCACAACGGGCTATTTCGTCCCAGTAAATAACATCATGAAAGACATCAAAGCCTAAAACGAAGTCATACTTAAGTTATCATCTTTTTTTTTGTTTTAAGTCAAAACATCTTTCTGGTCCTTTTTGTATCATACCTCCTTCTGGTGGTGTACCACCGTATTCTACAGGGAAAGGTGCACCATAAAGACCTGCTTCATAAGCTTTTACGTGAAGCTCACGAGGGTAAGATTTAGCGTCCTTAAAAGCATTAGTACTTTTGGCTTTCAAGTGGTAAACGTACCTCCCATTCACTTGTGTACGGCATAATTTCCTTTTCAACAAAAGCGCGTACTCTAGCACGCCATTTCTTGTGTGCTTCAGTGTAGTAAGGGCTCTTGAATGTGGTGTACCAGGATGGATCACCAAATGGGATTCCATCACCAAACGGACCAGAGGTTGACAATTGGTTGTTTGGTTGCGCCTAACGAGGAATGAGATTCACAACAACCATTGAATACACGGCCAAACTTGCTCTGTTGAAAATTTTTTGGACGTACTCTGGTGTGCTTGGAGCCAGCAATAACACCTACTCTTAGCTGTTTGCCGTATTTTGCAATGATTGCTCTAGCGTCATGCAAAGCATTAAACGCTTTTGTAGCATCTGTACCAGCGACTTTTACAACGACGCCCTTGCCACCAGGGTGAGCCTCGAGAAAGTCGGTCATGTTGTAAACTACATCATCGATTATGACCCAGCAATCATTCTCAGTGTTATGTTGTGCCACTTGGGCGTGCGTGTACGTCTTTGACATAATTGTTGCTACAAATTAAGCTTAGTCGTACTACAATAGAGCGACATGGGTGCATGACAGCGTTTTGAGTGTATTTCTCAACGAGGGAAATTAAAACATCCCTCGCTTCTGTTAAAAAACACCAAAACACTATTATGGTGTAAACTACGTACATTTGGTGTTGATGAATCAAATACGGACACAAAAAACAAACAGTTGGAAAAATGCCTGCCTTAATTGCCAATAACAACTCGAACATTCTGGGCTTGTAGAGGAAAAGTCTCTCGTATAAATTCCCTACCTATGGTTATTAAATGTAAGGGGTTACATTGTAGTGGTGACAGATGGATTGCTTTTGTTGGTTTCACCCTTTATGGCTTGCTTGTTATTATGACATTTGTGTCACTCGCTTGGGAACTACTAGTAAATACAAGAAAGCGTAAAGGAAAACAAAATGTTGGAACAAGAGGTTTGAGACATTACGACGTTACATCATCAATAACCCATAGAATAGGTCAAGTCATAGCGCGGCATGTATTTAGAGGCGTTTTGGGCGTTTTTGCGTGCTGTACGTAAATTGAATTTAACTTGACAATCAAAACAACGTTGACGCTTGCTATGAAGTCAACGCTACCGTTTCCCAACTTTGACACCTTCATTCCCAAAAACAAAACGTCAAAACGTCTAAATGACACGCAATGTTGTTAACTCAACTTGCTTGTGTATTTGATAATAGTTTAACACATTTTTTAGTTAGACTTGGATGGCTAAGCCTCGTTTACTCCGGACAACGTTCATCGGTCGAGTTCACGCTTAATCGCTTGGCATTCGTGACGTACTTTACAGCTTTCGCCTTAATACTATTCATATGGTACGTTACAGTAATGACGCGAAGCGTAAACTCGCAGCAACTGTGTATTGGTTTTTTTAAATATACCATGTGATTTTTTTCTTTTTTTTGGATTAATGTTGGTTTTCCTCTTTTTAGGATTGAAGCGTTCTACCAGAATTATTATGATAGTAATAAGTTTCTACCGAGAGTAGGATGGTTATTTATTGTAGTAACACTAATTGTTTGGGTGCGCGTGTAGAGACATTGAAGCGACAAGAAAACTTTTTTCGGAAAAAAAACGTTGTTTCGGTTTTTTTTTGTTTGTGGTCTTTGGTTGACTCCTTGAATACTAGGCTTATCAAATAATACTCATAATTATTTTTCTTGAGAATGATGGAAAGCGAGAAGGCAATCCGTTTTATGATATTAATATAGTATCTGGTACCATTCCTTCCTTGCACACACGTGTTTCTTTTTCTTTCTTTCGAGAAATCACTCATATTTTTACTTAGATGTTGTTATATCTGCTCTTGTAGCTATGGCGTTCTTAATGTACGTTTTGCAAAAATAGAACTTGACGAAGAAAATGAAACTCTCAGAGTCTAAGTTTGTTTTAATGTCGTTTTTTTTGAGTAAAGGTGCTTATTTCGTTCAGGTATGGGTTCCGTATGCTATTCAAACGTTCTTTGAATGAACTTGATGTAGCCAAAGTGCAAGAAGCCCTACAAGTAAGTACCTCACTTAGCGACTCAAAGTTTCTGGTTTTTTTTTATAAATCACGTGATACTTACTTCTTCGATAGATCACTGGAATGACACTTGTATTTGTTGTATGCTTTCTTCTGCGAGTACTTTTATTTTCGTTCAGACCAATAACTGGATTTTATATGGACAGTGGGCTGTTCTATTCATTGGCGTACTTTACATCAGAAGGTATGTATAATCATGCGATACCAAATACATTGTCACTTACCTCTTTTAAAAATGATTGCAAGACACTATTTTGTTAAAAAGTTAATTGTTTTGTTACTAGGTATGCCGTCTCTTATTCAACTGTATGTTGCTTCAAAGAGCACTGTAAGGGAGGAAAAATCAAGTCAGTGGATAGATGATTTATATGAAGATAAGGATGAGACAACAGCTTCTGATAGAGCAAAGTTTTTAAGTGTTGCACCTACTACAATGTAAAAGATTTGGCTATTCTTTAACAAATCGCCCCCAATTTGGTAGGACTTACTGCTACGACTATTGCACATGTGGTGATATCGTATAGTAATACCATACAACTTATTACTAAGATAGAAAGTGCTGACACAAAAGGCTATTGTTGTGTAAATAAAACTGTAATTTTAGTGTCCAAAAAAATAAACAAATCACAAATTATTATTTACATAATTGTCTATTCTCATCCCATTCCTTACGTTTATCACACACTTCACCATTGACAAATATACATTCAGAACACAATTGTCCATTCATATACCATCTCTTACTTTCACCATGTTTTTTACCCTCAACCCACGTGTTATGGTAGTTAAGTTGTCCATTTTCATACCATCCTTTACCTTCGCCATGTTGCTTACCATCAGCCCACATGTTCTGGTATTTAAGTTGTCCATTTTCATACCATTCCTTACCTTCACCATGTGCTTCATCCTCAACCCAAAAGCTGTGGTCTGAAATCTGTCCATTTTCATACCATCCTTTCCTTTCGCCATGTTGCTTACCATCAGTCCACATGCACTGATACTTTAGTTGTCCATTCTCATTGTCATACCATCCTTTACTTTCACCATGTGCTTTACCATCAACCCACATGCATTGCCTCTCTTGTTGTCCATTTTTATACCATGTCTTAGTTTCACCATGTTGTTTACCATTGGCCCACATGTTATGGTACTTAAGTTGTCCATTTTCATGCCATCCCTTACTTTCGCCATGTTGTTTGCCCTCAACCCAAAAACTATGGTCTGAAATCTGTCCATTTTTATACCATCCCTTACTATCACCGTGTTGTTTATCATCAAACCACATGCATTGCTCCTCAAGTTGTCCATTCTCATGCCAATATTTGCTTTCGCCATGCTGCTTACCATCAACCCACGCGCATTGCCTCTCTAGTTGACCATTTTTATACCATCCTAAACAAAGTCCAGTTTTTTTACCATCAATTATTGTATACTGCCTCTCAAGTTGTCCGCTCTCATACCATTGTTTATACACTCCACTTGCAATGTAATTATGAAGCTGTACCTTTCCACTTTTGTACCATTGTATCCATACTCCTTTCTTTTGTAGTGTTTCATCAAAATGTGTATTAATCGCAGCTCTCTTTGATAGTGTATGGAATTTTGTGAATGTTTCTGCATTGAACGTACAAATGTAAGTTTGAAGTTCACATGGGATATCCAGTAAACTCAAGGAGCCTGGTTTACAGTGTATTTTTTTATGCTTTGCAGTTGACTGTAACAAAATCTGGTCAGCAAAAACACAAGGGAGAACAAAATTTGACATTCAATTTTA
Source organism: Trichosphaerium sp. ATCC 40318 (assembly GCA_038496445.1). Taxonomy (NCBI): domain Eukaryota; phylum Discosea; class Flabellinia; family Trichosidae; genus Trichosphaerium; species Trichosphaerium sp. ATCC 40318. The sequence goes on from JALMLS010000640.1 coordinate 23,889, forward strand.
CAGGCAAAAGTTGTGATGTCAACTTTTTCACGTGCTTCACTGTGGCCCCTTTTTTCTATCAAAAATTTAAGTGTGTTTGTATTTGCGTAAGGCGCAATATGTGAGGCTACAAGGTCCTAAAATAAGCGCAGAAGCTGTACAGCGAGCATACACAAAATTTGAGCCTGTGGTAAAAAAAAGTAGGCCAAATTCTGAGCTGCACGTGGCCCAAAATAATTTTATAAGCTCGCACGGCGGATAGGAAACGAAGCGGATTTTGTTCTAAAAAAGAGCCAACACGTGTAAAGAAATGCGGGTAAAGCAAAAGCTTCAAAAACAAGTTCTCTTTACAAAAAACGAAATACTCGCTATTCGTTTTAATATAGCTGTAGCTGTACGTACCATACACAATTAATACTACCAATAGTATTAATAACTGGTTTGCCACAGGACTTCGCGAGTTCGGAATTTCGAAGAAGAGTCATGTAATTAAGCCAACTTGCTTATTGTCAACATTCGATAATTTTCTTCGCCGCTTCTGACAAGACTCTCAGAGTGGCAACGCTAAAGCACTGGCTTTAAGCAAGCTCCACTTTACACGGACTGTCAAACTTTGTGGTTTGCATGATGCCTCGTACCCAACAAAACAGGACGGTTTGTAGGTTGATACCTCTACCACTCGTCATCACTTGTTAATATTCATATGCCCTGCAGCTACTTCTGAAGAAGAGGAGGAGGCACAAACTTGTTAAGGAAAATGGTGTTCAAGATTGTACACCAAAGGCGAAAGGACTTTTTGTGGGGTAGGTGGGCACGTGCCCTGACAAAACTTATGACGACGTACGCTTGGATAGCTTCTGTTTGTATACAGTGTTGGTCTTACTCTAAGTAGCATGATAAAGTCGCAGGTTCGAAAAAGTGTAAGCGTTGTAATAAACGAACGTATGGTGGTAAGAAATGCAATCACCATTCGGCTGAGTTTTACATCAAAGGCTTAAGCCAGATCACAAGATACCAGTGTAAATGATTTTTTTTTAGTACTAAAAAAAGTCACCAACACAAACAACAAAAGTGTAAACAAGATAAATAATGTTACTCAACCTGACAGGTGTCTTTGTTCATGATGTTGTAGGATACAGAAAGAATTGTTACATATTGTTCTTTGTATTAGACAGGTAAGAAGCTGGCTACAACTCAGTTTCCGGTTTGTGGAGACATGTTGAAAATGTTACAACATCAACAAGCAACATTTTTTGATGTAAACAACAAAGAGTACAATAAGGTCCTAAAATATTCTCACGTTTATCTGTACCTGGCTTCAGTACTAGTTAATTAACTTGACGTTAGTATGGTTACATACCGTAGTATCTAAGTACGCGTATCACGTGGTAGTGTCAAATTCCAATGGTCTTCGAGAATATGTGACGACAGAAAACTTATTGATGTGGGGCGTAGTGTCAAGAAATGTATTGGAGAAAAAACAACTCAATACAATCTAATGTTGACCAAAAAAAGCCCAAATTACCGCGGTAATAAGAAATGTCGTTATGGTGATAGCTACCTTACAATACGCGTAAAAATGAAACAGTGGTGCAATGTCGTCATTACATCAGAATAAGGAGAAATTCGTTGTAGGTTTCTAACCAACCACAAATCTAAACCATGCGCGTAGACACGTAACTTTACGTATGACTGATTTCTTTAACTAGCAGTTTCAAAAACGATTGCTGACGTCTTAATTACTGCAAATTACTCAAGAAATTTACTGTTGATAGCGTATCAGATAAAGTACGTACGTCATAAAACGTTACGGGGTACCTTAAGGATGAATTCGTTAAGTTGTACCTAATTAGGGAAAAAGATGCTCCACGCGATCGAAAATTTGCTGTCGCGTGGTTCCTGGTGGAGAATTGGCGGACAATATTACCGCCGTATACAGTAAATTGGCCTACTAACGTTACAACAAAAGCACAACTTATTCTAAAATGGCTCAACTGCAGAATTCGATGTAAGTTGGAAATTACTTACACTTCCCAACGCTTTTACTTACGGGGCTTCTAGGCTTACTTCTCTACCACTAGAACTGCAACATATCATTTTTAACGTAAATCCAGACGTGTACAAAGTATGGCCTTTAATTTGTCGTCAAAACAGCGTAACGTCTCGTTTCACGCACTCTTTACAAAAATCTGGACGTTGGAAGCGGTTTAATGATCAAAAGCTTACAAAAACACAAATATTTGAATCAGGCACACTAGAAGGTGAATGCAAGTGGTATTATCCCAACGGAACACTTTTTGAACACTGTTTTTACACAAACAACAAATTATCAGGCAATTACAGAAATTTTAACGAATCTGGAAATCTTGTCCGTCTATGTCAATATAAACAAGGTATACTACACGGACATTATACTGAGATGGATGACTACGGTAATTTATGGAAGTTTTGTACATACAAAGAAGGTATTCTTCACGGAGAATATTTAGAATTTTGGTCAAACGGACAACAGAAGAAGACTTGTAAATATGTTGATGGTGTTATTTCTGGTGCTGTAAATACTTGGGATCCTAGAGGACAATGTACATCTAAACTACAATCCGCAAAAACGGAACAAAATACAGTGTCAGAGCCACTTGTACCTGTCGATCATAGAAGACCGGTTGCGAGCTGTTAAATAATAATACCAAAAATTTTTTCTCACACAAAGTCTTTGCGCTCGCCTTCTACTTTCAGTTTTTCTATTAGACGCGCCGCAATGTTATATCAATGGTTGACGGATTAGTACGGAGTGGTTCTCTAGCGCCAGTTGCTCGTTGTGGTTGGCCAGCGAGTTCTTGTGAACATTGCCTTAATCATCTTTGTTTTGCTCTTAGCAACAGTCGTTCTCAATTTAAAACACCACGTGACGTGCAAGTTCTTTCTCGACAAAGTTTCATAGCATGTTATAACTTCGCGGCCGTAGTTGTCAGTGCGGACTGAGGATTGTTTTTTTTTATTTTGCCTAAGTCAGGTGTATTCCCAAGGTGCATTATTTAATTTGTCGAAAGTTAGAATGGAGGGTGAACTGGCATCCCGATTTTTTAAATGCTATGAGCACCCAACGCCTACAGAAGGTATATTACGCTGTTACATAACGTTGTAGACTTATTGTGATGTGTAGCATGGATTATTCAACCAAATCAGTTGTTAACGCTCTGGAAGCAACCAGATGTAAAGAATAACGTGAATAGAAAGTTTTTGCGTAGTTTCACAAAAGACACGCTTGCCAGTACAAATTTTCCACAACAACTGTATAATACGGTTGCCACCGTTCCCTCTCCTTCGGGGTCTATGTTGGTATCATTTAAAACCTCATCTGAGGATAACAAGACGAAAAACTTTATTGAGGTACTAGAGACGCCCGAACTGACATATCTTGAGTGTATTGATTCGAAATGTAACGTTTATGTGGCTTTTAGATATGGAATAAGTCAAGACTCGTATGTAGTATACAAACGGATGATATTCACGGTAAACTTTACAGTGGCGAGCGTTTTGGTTCGTTTGCTTGGTCCTCTGATGAGAATTACTTGGCGTATGTTGCCGACAAGAAACAAGCTAAAACAGGTAACTACTGGGATAAGCAAGAAGGCACGTGTTCCGGTTCCTCCGACTCTTTGGTTTTTTTTGTTTATTTTCATCACGTGACGTTTTTCTTTTGGCTAAATTTTATCTTTAGAGGGATCAAAAGCAAACCTTGGTGATAATTATGTATTCAAAGAGAATTGGGGAGATACATACACAACTGGGAATCCTTATATCTTCATGATTGATGTATCTCACAAGCGTATTGTTGAATTTGAAATAGACATTACAGAAAAATTATCGTTTGGAAATGTATGTTTTTTACACTCCTGCCTCTTACGCTTGTTTGTGGACTGTCTCTACTTTTTATTGATATCTTCTTAGCCTATATTCCATCCACAGAAGCCTATTCTAATGTTTGAGGGTTATAATACTGAGCCACGAAGGTTGGGTATTATTTATTGTTATAATCGTCCTTGTGGTATTTATACTATTGATATGACCGAAGAGTTCAATCCATTGGGTACATGATCGTGTGTAAAGGTTTTTTAACCATATTTAAGATCTAAGAGATCCATTGGTAAAAGTACAAGTGCATGCAAGTACGTCATTTCCACATGCAACAAAATCTAGAAAGTTAAAAAGGTCACTTATCAGTTTTTTTCTATAGCAAGGATTGACATGCCACATTGGGAAGCCTACAGCCCAAGATTTTCTCCAAATGGAGATTTTATTGTATTCTTAGCATACAGAAGTACGACAGGAACTCATAATACGTGTATGGAGTTGCACAAGGTAAAAAAAGAACATAACAAAAAGTTATACTTATTTTGTTTTATAGTACTCTATGGAAAAAAAGGAACATTCAGTGTTGGTAGCTCAAGTGTCTCGTAGTAACAATGAAGACGAATTTGGTGGTATATATGCAATTGAATTACCTCAAAATTGCTTTGTTACTGAGAATCATATTATCATACAGACGCTATGGAGAAGTTCTACGGTATGTGAATTTGTTACTTGTTTTTTGAAAGTAATCACAAATACTTGCCACCTCGTGCAGTTTATGTTAAATCATAAAGAATTTCTGTTTATTTAAAATGGAACACATCACTTGGGAGTTTTTGAATGACTATCAAGTGATGAGAGTCTTTGATTTGCTCTATTACAAGTTTTGAAAACAATGTATAAGAGTTTTTGTTTCTTACCTTTTTTTTGAAAGAGACTTGTTCATGTTGATCTTTCAAACGGATCAGTAAAACCTCTAACACCACGTACGTTGTAAATTAATATCAGAAAAAAAAATGCCGTTAAAGGAACGTAATAATGAAGTTGACTTGTTCCTATCAAAATAGTTGACATGGTAACAAAAGTACTTGCTATTGGTAATGCTAAGGTATTCGCTGTTGAGAGTAGTCTTCAACAAAAACCTACACTAGTATCCTATGATATAACTACAAAGGACGATATCATTACTCTAGAGAAAAGGAACGCTTACACTGAAGATACAAATAATATCCCAGCAACAAAAACAAAAGTATTAAAGTCAATTGCAACCAGGAAGAATGGATACAATATCGAGTATTTTATGCTATTACCTAATAAACCACAAGTAAAGGATGAATCAATACCACTTGTAATGTATCCACATGGTACGTAGTAGTTCCTTTTCACGATTTTCTACTTGTTTTCTGTTTTTTCTTCTTGGCTTGTATGAGCCTTCTCATACTTGATATCAAGTATGGGAGGTTGGCTATGAGCTCACAAAACAATTGAACGCTTGTATTGATCGTTTTGTTTTCAAACTGAAGTGGTTATGTCGTATTAATCAATAAGAAAGGTGGCCCACATTCGGCTTTTACTATGGATTATTCTGCAATTATGACATTCTTGGTCGGGTTGGGTTACGCTGTTGCAGTACCTAATTATCGTGGTTCCATTGGATACGGACAAGATTTCGTAGATGTGCTTCCTGGTAATTGCGGTACTTTTGAAGTACAAGACGTGCAGGTACATTACAAACAACTTTAATTAGTGAAACATGATTCTTTTTGTAAAACGTTTATAGCTTGTCATGGAAGACATTTGGAAGAAAAACCCCGGGTTAGTAAGTAAAGAAAACATTGGTGTCATGGGAGGAAGTCACGGTGGATTTACTGCTACACAACTTATTGGACAGGACCCTCGGTACGGCACCTTTCTTATTGCTCTCATTTTATTAACATACTGTTTCTAGCTTCAAAGTTGCGGTTGTTAGAAATCCTGTATGTTCTGTTTGTTGTAACCTCAAATACCCACTTGTTTACTGTATTTTAGGTAATTAATATTGCTGCGTTGGCAATAGTATCTGATATCCCTGATTGGAGTTTAATGGAAGCGACAGGAAGTTGTAAAACAAAATTAACTGGCGATGTTTTAAAGGTATTTGTATTGGACTCTATTTTCCCTTCTAACCGTCCTCTTTTAAAGAAAATGCATGAAATGTCACCTATTGCACATGTTGACAAAGTAAAGGCACCAACTTTGGTACGGCTTAGAAGCACCCTACTTTGTACTTTTTTCTCGGAAACACTTCGTTCTTCTTTTTTTCTTATTATTTGATAGCTTCTCCTCAGCACCGGCGATAAACGTGTGCCTCCATCTCAAGGTAGTTAATATGTTAACTATATAAAGTTCAAGTGGTCAAGTTGTTCGCAATTAGAACACGTATAAGTACTATCTATTGCGAACAAGTTGACCTCCCTTACTAGTTGTGAGTGACAATTAACACTTAAATTATAGGAAAAGAGTATTTCTATGCACTAAAGGAGCGTGGTGTAGAGACTGAGATGATTGTGTATCCAGACGAGGTAAGTAGTATGTTTGTGATTATCTGATTGTGATTTGTACCTGTAGTATCACGCTGTTATACAACCTGAACATCTCGCTGATTTTTGCATTAAACATGCTGTATGGTTTAATAGGTATCTAAAGTAACACTTTTACAAGAAAAAAGAAAACAGAGAGAGATACAAGAGCGAGAGCAAGCCAGCCTTACGGTAATAAACTAACACTTAAATTACATTATCCTCAACATATGATACACCCTTTCTCTCGTTTACCATTGACATAAGTAGATTGAGACTTCAATGTGCCATCAATGTTCCATGTCTTTTGTTCTCCATGAAGCTCGCCTTTTAAATAGTGGGCGACAGCCTTTAGTTGCCCATTTTTAAACCACCTCATTGCCTCTCCTTCAAGTTTACCATTAACATAGTTACATTGCTTACGCATTTGACCATTTGGAAGCCAAGATTTTGCTTCACCCTCCATGTTACCTCTGACATAGTAACACTGATCACTTAACTTTCCGTTATCATGCCACATTTTGTATTCTCCTTCGAGTTTATCATTAACATAGTTTCTAAGCTCGTACTGCTTTCCAAACTCATCCCAACACTTGTACTCTCCTTCTAGTTTACTATTGGCATAGTAACATTGATAACGTAATTGACCATTGAAGAACCATTGATTTTGTTCCCCTTCAACAAAATCTTGAACATAATTACACTTCATTTGAAGTGTACCATTATCATGCCATTTCTTGTACTCTCCTTCAAGCTTACCTTTAACATAACAACCCTCTACTTTCAATGGACCAAAATCATACCATTTCTTAAACTCTCCTTCGAGTACACCATGATTCCAATGGTATTGTTGTAGTACTTGTACATTCGACTCATCAACTTTATTCCTTTTTATCCATTTGCCTTGTTTTTTGAAATCACAGTCAAACCTTGAACTCACAGCTGTTTGTTTTGATAACAGAGGCCATTGAACGTATAATTTAATATCCAAATCGACAATATCGAGTAGTAGCTCAGTAGGAAGACCCAATAAATGGCAAAGATTCGATTTTGTACCAGTATTCATCTATTTATCACCAATCCTCAAATTGAACGTTGTGAACTAGGTACAGGAAGTGGTAGAGCGATATTATGATAACTCCGGTGTTACTCGCTATTAGTGTAGCGAGAAATTGACTTTTTGTAATTGGTTTGTGTACATATCTAAAGTCAACTCCGGTCCATCTAGAACATGTACTTAACACAAACCTGCAAACAAACTTTCGCTTTAAAAAAAAATACATTAGCTAGGAAATTATAATGAACTCAACTACAGCATTCTTTGATGAGATTCCAGTAAAATAATAATTATTATTCTACAATTCGTTTCCACGTTATCTATGCATTCCGTTGTATGTACGTGTACGTTATTATCAAATGTAGCAACACAGCACCTGGGATTTGAACTGAAACCGGCTAATACTGTGGTTAATACAAAGAAAGAACTAAAACAACTGTACAAACAATCATCCCCACATATCAGAAAGACAACTAAAATAATTCTTAAGTTCCCTATTAAACAAAAGCATTTGAAGTACCTACAAGGAGTGTATGCACTCAAAATTCGTAGGATGGAACAGCCAGACTGTATGGACTTTATAGACTTTAAAGTGATTGACAGTATCGACTTTACTTATTGTCACTTTGTAACTGATGAGCATCTTCACCAACTTTCTGGAATTCACAAAATTGTTTTAGACGGTACAAAAGTAACGGATGATGGTATCAAATCATTGGCTGGTATTCATACAATTGATTTAAGTTATTGTACACATATTACAGATAAAGGTATTAAAGCATTGGCAGGTGTTCATACTATACAGATACAAGGTTGTAAACTTAAAGATAATTGCATTAAAGCTCTTGCAAAAGGGTGTTAAACATTTGGCTGGTGTACATACAATTTATTTATCAGGGACCAAGTACAGATGAAGGTGTTATGGCATTGGCTGGCATTCATAAAATCAGTTTAAGGAATTGTAGCAAAGTTACTGATAAGGGTGTTAAACATTTGGCTGGCGTTCATACAATTTATTTGCCAGGGACCAAGGTTACAGATGAAGGTGTCAAAGCTTTAGCTGGTGTACATAAAATTAATCTAGCATGGTGCAACGTTACAGATAAAGATGTTAGATCATTGGCTGGTGTTCACAACATTTGCTTGAATGGTAATACAGATAATGGTATTAAAGCATTGGTTGGTGTTTATGAAATTCATTTGGGTAGTTGTAGCAAAGTTACTGATAAGAGTATTAAAATGTTAGTTGGCGTTCACACCATCAATTTAAGGAATACAAAGTGTCAGATGCAAGTATTAAAGCATTGGCTGGTGTTCATTCAATTACTGTATCAGGGTGTAAAGTTACAGATGAGGGTATTAAGGCATTGGTTGGTGTTAATAGGATCAATGTATTAAAATGTAGTGTGACAGATGATGGAGTTAATGCATTAGATGGCGTTAGAGAACTTAATGTTTCTCATTGTCAGAATGTTACAATTACTAGTATTGATGGGTGTTATGTTTTAACCAATGAAGCAATGCCTTTGGTTTATTTTAATGAGGACCTATAAATATTTATTATTGTCTATCTGTAGTGTAAAAATGAACATTTATTTAAGCAGCGAAAACACTCACTCTCAATACTCTTTCTAAAGTGTGTAACAATCGGTGATATGTTTGTTGTTTTTAAGTTTGCTTTGTTAGTTGTATATCTTTAAGAAGGAATGCAAGTGCCTTAAAAAAGAGGAGTGATGAAATGCTGACATGTTATTGTTTTATTGCTTTCTCAATTACAAAACATAGTGGGTGTTATGCTGTACCATTATTTAATCCTGCGGCGACATCTAGGGTTTTCACATACAGTAATGTCACATACAGGACCAACGCTCTCACAGTCTGTAATAAAAGGGAATTGGTCAGAAAAACAACTAGAAAACAGAGATTGTTAGCTAACATCTGTTTGCTGACTATTAACAAGAGTACCAATCACTGCCGGAGCCTCCTGTTATCACCAATGCCGAATTGATTCGAGTGGCAGTGACTATATCACATCCAGCACCTCCATCAACAACCACTTCAGGTCTACCAGAAAATTGACGAAGGGTAATTACATCATTACCTGGCCCAGTAGAAATACCTTGTATAGTTGCTCTTGCAACATCAATTGAATCATCACCTGCACCAGTATCAACAGGTCCAAATACACCTTGCATGAAAATGGTATCACTCCCTCCACCAGCTGTGGGAGAGTTGTGTTAGCTAGTGTGTTTTAAAGAAACGTCTAGAGGGCGTACTTGTAACACTTTGAATTTCCACATTTTGGAGCTGAATACAATTATCGCCACCAGCGTCTGTTATGTCACCATACTTTTGTTGTGATATTTCATAGCAGTTGTTTCCAGTCCCTGCAGTAACACTACTCGACCTAAATGAAGTGTTAAGAATGCATAACAATAAGTTGTAGTACATACATAACTGGACTAATTGCGCCCACAAGGGTAAACAAAAAGTCATTGTTGCCATCACCCGTTGTGATGTCCGTAAACGCTTCGCCACCACTTAAATTAATACAATTATCGCCCTCACCTGTAGAACCGATTTAGAAACCTTTTGTGAAGCTTGGTTGAGTACCCATATTGATGGCTGAGTTAATTGTACTCGCACGCTGAGCCATAAGACAGTCATTACCTCCCATGAGATCAATGGTACCTGCTATGGTACTGACTAAATCAAGGAGAATACAATCATCACCTGCTGTTCCTGTTACTGATCCCACAACTGATGTACTTGTGATTGCAAAGCAGGAGCCAGTAACTGTTGTAGTTTTTAACATTTAAATCAACAAAGATTCGTGAATAATATCACGTGCGTTTTCAGTCTTGTTGGAAAATACATTTTTGTATTGAAAAACGAAGAACTTCCAATTAAAACGTACGATCTGTTTGGCTTATATCGTTGGTTATCATCGTACAGCTGGCTGCCATAAAATCGCAGCTATTCACACCATTGACTTACATTATTGTACGCGCTTCAAAAGCTTTCGCTGGTGTTAATTGTGTCAAAATTCCACCAAAGAAGTTTTGCTTGGCATGGATTCTTTTTCGCTCTCATATAACTTCAAAATAGTAGTACTAACACAGGCTACACTATCATATCCGCAAGACTAGTATTTCCTCATGCTCAGTAATACAGTGAATGAGCAATTTCAGCTCCTGAAAATGACGCATTTCAAAAATCTGGTTTTATTCTCATTTTTGTTATTTTCAGCGATACGCAGTTGTTTCCTTATAAATGTAATTAAATTGACTCTAACAAATTAAATACATTGTAGAATACTTATTTCGTGTCTTAGAAAATTATGGGAAAACCGTGGTCTTTATTTTTGATAATCAGTTAAATGCCATTATCTAAAAAATCAACTCAACATGAACACTCAACAACAACAACAAGAATCCCAAAGTACATCTACCAGAGGTACAGAAGGTAAACAGTCTCCTACAAAGCCGGGCGAAGATGAAATGACTGTAAGCGAGACACTCACCGAATACACACATTTTGATGATATGAAGTTAAACAAGCAAATCTTACGGTTAGCAGACGCTCTATAATACTTTATTTCTACTCACGCTCTGTTAGAGGTGTATACGGAAAAGGGTACGAACACCCTAGTAAGATTCAACAAGTAGCCATTGTCCCATTTAGCGCTGGTTCGTTTTATTACCCACTGTTTCTTTTGTGTTTGCTTACTGCTATTAAGGAAGAGATGTTATCGCTCAAGCGCAATCTGGTACTGGTAAAACAGCAACTTTCATACTTGGTATCCTTAATCAAATTGATGAGACCAAACCGCACGTTCAAGCAATAGTATTGGCACCAACTCGTGACCTTGCTGATCAAATTTGCCTTGAATGCGAAAGTTTAGCAAAGTACACTCAAATTAAGGTTGAACTCCTCATTGGTGGTACCAACGTTCGCCAACAAAAAGAAAGACTTCGTAATGATAAAATTCATATTGTAGTCGGAACTCCTGGTAGAGTTAACCATATGGTCCATGAGGTACGAGCGAACCAAATTAACACTATTTTTGTTGATTTTCGCGTTTTTTTCTTCAATTATTTCATTTTTTTCTTACTTTTCTTGTTTTATAGGGCTACTTGCGTACACGCAATGTTGGAACTCTATGCTTGGATGAAGCCGACGAAATGCTCGACATGGGTTTTGCAGATCAAATCAAGGAGCTGTTCCATTTTTTACCATCTGACGTTCAAGTCGGTCTATTCTCTGCAACAATGCCTCCTTCAATGCTGGAAATAACTCAGAACTTTATGCAAAAACCTGTAAAGATTCTTGTCAAGACTGAAGAAGTAACTCTCGAGGTAACAACAGAAGCTTGCTACTGTGAATCTAACTCATAGATAGGGTATTCGCCAATACTTTGTCAACTGCATGCGCCGAGAAAATAAGTTTGACGTGCTTGTAGACTTGTATCATACTATATCTGTTGCTCAAGTCATGATCTTCTGTAACTCAAGAAGAGAAGTACAGCGTCTCCATGATGAATTAAACGCCCAAGATTATCCTGTCTCTTGTATTCATGCAGACATGCCTCAATTTGAACGCAAAGAAGTCATTGCCGTACGTTTTACCTTAGCCTTCTATCACCATTTTACTTACCTCTTTGAAGCATTTCCGAGATGGAAACACACGTATTCTTCTATCTACGAACGTGCTTGCACGTGGTATTGATGTTCAATCCGTTAAACTCGTTATCAACTATGACATGTCTCAGGATTTCGCAACATATATCCATCGTGTTGGGCGCTGTGCACGTATGGGTAGAAAGGGAGTAGCTATCAATTTTATTACTGATAGAGATTTGAGAACATTTGATGCTCTTCAGAACTATTATCAAACTCAAATTGAGCCTCTTCCGGTCAATATAGCAGACTACTTGTAAACTAATAAAAAGTATAAAAATGCGGTTCAAAAAGTTTACAGACACTGCTTTTTTCGGCAAACCAGAAGTCAATTTTTCGCCAGCTAAATCCGCTTTAGCCCTGACTGTTATTTAAATGAAATTTTACAACAAGCGAAACTTAAGCAATTAAGTTAGAGTTCTATGCAGTTTTTCATTCCTCTACAAACAACAAACGTACTTTGGTACTTTTCGTCCTTTTATAACAACGTAGCAAATTAAAGCGGTGTAGCACCTAATGGCTAAAAGAGCAAATACAGAAAGAGTATCGAAAAAAAAAGAAAAACAACTTTTGGACTTTCCAGCGGAGATACTCACTCACGTGCTCTCTTTTGTATCAGATAATGATCGCTATCCCATTTCTCGAAGCTGTAGTATATTATCATCTATAATCCACAACAACCTTGGCTATGGCAAAATCAGCGTTCGATCAACTTCGCACTGTGCTCGCCTTTCAGGAAGTCCTTTATTAAAAAACACGCTTATATCGTTTTTGAACTTCCGAACAGCAACAGACTCAGATCTCGCATTGATTTCAGGCGTCCAATCTCTTTTACTTTCGGGCAACACAAACATAACAAACTCGGGTTTAAAACATGTTAGTACTGTCCGCAAGCTGACAATCATGTATTGTCCTCGTATTACAGACTTAGGATTAATATTTGTATGTGGTGTCCAGCACTTGACTATTGAGTTTGCTCCAAATATAACAGACAAAGGCTTAATACCAATTGCCAAGCATTTGAAGTCTATTTATTTAAGTGAGGTAGGAGTTACAGAGTTGGGTATAAAGTCACTCTTGGGAGTACCAGATATAAACCTTCCTTGGTTTCATGTCACAGATGACGTATTGTCTTCCTTGTCAAGATCACATAGCATAACATTATCTTGCTGTACACTCGCCACATCAGTAAGTCTTAAAGCGTTGGAAGGTGTCCATACAGTTGATCTCTCTTGCTGTAAAGGTATCAGAGAAGAACATATAAAACATCTTGCTGATTCTCATACCATCTCTCTATCAAACACAAATGTAAAGGATGAATGGCTTGCTCCACTTTCTAGTGTAAAGGTACTATCATTGCGTGGATGTAAAAACATTACAAAGAGATGTATCAAATCACTAGAAGCTACAGGTGTAACAGTGACGTTGCATCCGTAGGTAAATCAGTTTGAATACCCTAACAGGTGTCACGTTAGATCTTGCTATAATAAAGAAAGATACAGCTTAGTGTTTGCAATACTTTGTATTTATTATATCTAATCCAGTTGTGAAAACACGTGCCTGTGTTTAATGAAGTGACTGGTTATTCTCGAAGAAAAGATGTTTATTCAACTACCCTCAGTCATCTCAGGGAATGGTACATACTCTGTCTTATCAAGCTTAAACTTAGGTGATGTACCTGTAACAACAACAGCAAAACACCATACATCATTTCCTTGTGGCAAACCAAGAGTCTTTACAATGTTAAGTGAAGGGTTGTATACTTGAAGAACACGTTTCTTACAATCTAATGTCACATGTACAGTATCGTTTCTCTTGCAAAGCCAATTACTGTGTTTATAACAAGTCCAACCACAAATAGACGCAGGCATTTTTTTCTCAGGCTGAATGACACCCATCTTGCCACAAGTCTCGTTAAGTGTTATAGTCCATGTTACACTTCCTGTAGTATAAGAGCAGCTTCCATAACCGATGCTGTAAGATTTACGGTAGTCGTAGGCTAGAAAGTCCCTAATACACTTCCTCCCTGGCAGTAGACAGTAATAGTCGGCTAATTCAGCTATTTCAGGGTCTTCATAACAACTTTGAAGAATAGTCGGTTCTAATAGTCTTACTGATCGTTGTACGCGTCGTAGACAGTTTAGGATAACGTTAAAATGCTGTGGGTCAACGTCCAAAAAAATACGTTCATTTTCGTCCTTTTGAAGCGATTCGCTCCATCTGCCGCTAAACATAGATGCTAATAATGAACCTGGCACGCTACATAGTGTTTTTGTTGTTGTCGTTATCTCCTGACCACCAACGTTAAGTTTAACGAGCTCCATATGCAATGAAGTATTGTTTGTTAACTTCTAATATCTCCCCTGATGCTATTGTGTTGTGCGCTATTATTGTCGTCGAAAAACGTATTTTGACTCACATATTGTCACTAAGGTTGGAGTACCTTTATTGTTGGGTGAAAACTACAGGTTCTCCTACCCATTCTCCTTTAGAATAAAGGGCTCTTTCAGTACAAACTCCGCTTCTATTCCAACGTTCAAATAGTCCGTGTTTCTTTCCATTCAAATAAACTCCACATTCTGACATTTGTTTCGTATCTGTGTACCAAAAAATTCTTTGTCCATGTGGTTCTCCATCCATAAACTCTTCACGTGACATAATCAAACCAGTATTCTCACTAAACTCTTCTCTTAGGCCATGTAACTCACCTTCCTTATACATCTCTTTTGATATCAGCAAAGCATCACTATCAACAACCAAACGTTTCTTTGCCTCACTAAGAGTTTCATACAAACCTGTAACTTTCCTTCTTCATACTTGACACAATCGCAAAGTTTCAGCAATCCTCTATACACATAGCTCTTTCCATGACGTACAAGTTCTCCTGAGTGATCTTCTATCTTATACAAAGCTATTTCATGACTGGTAGTAGTATCATCATCTTGTACAACTAGCACACTGTCATGGTCTCTGCAATCAATACAAGATGTTGAGTAATTTTGTATCCGATGATAAATACAACCGTGCCAAGAATCTGAAATTGTCATTGGGATATTAGTTAAGAGGTCATCAAATAAGCTCATTTCTGGAAAGGCAGGCTCAAACATCAAAAGTATCAATCCACCAAACGAATGAGTCTCAATTAAAGAACCATTGCTACTATAAATAGATTCAAAACGTTCGTCTTTCCAAGATCCTACTCTCTTGCCTTCTTTGTAGTTTCCTTTAAGTATTACTTTGCCACTGTCTGATTTGACTATAAATTCGCCGTGCTTAATACCGTTCTTGTAATCTGAGTGGGTTGTGACACTACCCCAGCTATCGACAAGTGACTGCTTGCCATGTTTCAAACCATTTTGTATCTCATAACTTTTGATCAATTCTCCTTCCAAACTTAACTCCTCATACCTTCCATCGGCCTTTAAACCATCCTTATACATGACAATTGTGCGCAAACAATTCGTTTCTATGTATTTAGATGTATACAATCCATGTAGCTTGCCATGAACATAGTGGCAAGTATCGATACACTTTTTCTTGCCATATTCTGTAAATCTTACAAATTGGCCATGTTTGTTTAAGCAAACATCAAATCTAGAAGCTACAGCAAACTCATAGCTTAGGGTAGTAAATGCGTTCTGTAACTCATTATCTTCTCTAGCAAAGTCGTACATGTATCTAAGGACTTCAGTAGGGAGATATTCAACAATATTCCTATGTTACCAATTACTAAATAAACGTGATCTCTTGAACCGTACTTGTGGCAAGGTGTTTTAACATGCTGCATCAGTGCATCATGTAATGAGTCCTTGAAAGACATTGCTTTCTTCCTTTGTTTTTTAGAGTGTTGGTTTTTTTTTGACACGTGATGCTTCTCTAACCTGATGCAAAGAATATGTATTAATACATTGGTTGATATTATCCAGAGAATATTCGCTAAAGATTATACAACAGTTTGCTGAAGTGTGCTGTTCATACGGTACCACCATTCATTACTAAATAGCACGATCCCGGCCGAAAAGACATCGCTTCAAAAAAACTTAAGCATCTGAGAACATTCAATGAAGAGCTAATGTTACTATTCATGCTTTTAAGGAGGTCTTTCTACGAGTGACTAGTGATTCTCATTTAGCGTTGTATAGAAAAAAGGCACTGCTAGTACGCTAGTTGTGTTGTTGTGAAGGCTTTTTGGAGTCACTAAAGTCGTAAAGCGATTTACCATGTTTTCTCATGGATGCAATATTCTGCGGTTTTGCAGCGCTACAGAGTAAGATAGGAATGTACAAAACGCAATGTATTTCCACTACTATTCGGCGGTGTTTACAAGCTTATTCAATACAATGTACAGGGCTATTTCCGCAAGATCCAATCGACCAGCTGTTGCTACGAGATCTGAAGCAGTCTCATTCAGTTTTAAGCTACTTGAAACACAAAATCCAGTTTCTGCCTGATCTGACGGATCTGACACTTCTGACAGAACTTGCAAATCTCTCATTTTAACGGTGATGCCACTGTCACGTGGTAATGTTGTATGAATCCAAGCGTTTGTCAAACGAGACCGAAATTATTTATTTGCATACAAATAGACACCTGGCTGCGTAACAGCGTTGATAGTGTTTTGTAATGCGAAACAGCAATTGTTTGAAACCAGGAAGCCTTGCACGTGGTAATTTTTATGCTTCAAGTGAAATCTTGTTGGAATATTGTTCTTGTCTTCTTTGCCACGCGCGCAAGTTCTTTGCTGGTATAAGTGGTCTTAAATTTCTACCAATAGGAACTGACACTTGATAAAAGGATATTTGTGAAGCCGTGTATTGGATTCAGTTAAACAAACTTAACGATGTCTAACAAAGTCAAACAATTTTTGGTCCAACTAATTTCCGAATCAAAATCTCGATTGTCTAACCACCAAACAACTACTGAAATGACATCATTAAAAACAGCTATAGCCTCAAACGATATAAAGAAAGTAAAAGAGCTGCTAAAGAACGGTGCTAACGCCAACGAACGAATAGATGACAGCGAAGGATGGGATTCTTGCAAGTAAGACAAAGTACCAAATACGTTAAATTATTCTTAACTTCATTTTAGGTACAACGTGCTTCATTTGGCTCTTGGTACAAAGGAAAAAGTACAAAACCGCAAAGACAAGGAATTAAACTGTCAATTAGTCACTCTACTTCTCAAACATGGTGCTGATATAAACAGCCAGTATTCTCAGGGAGGCTGGAGTCTTAGGGGAGTTAAAAAGAGTGCTTTCCAGGTTCTTATTGACCGTATCTTTTCCAGTCCAACTCAAGAGCTCTACGACCTTTTTAAATACGCTCTAAAGAAAGGCGCTGATCCTAACGGCACTATATCAACCGGAGCATCAACTATGAGGACGGACAGAAGCTCAAAAGTAACACTTGTAACGAGAGCTGCAAAGGAGCCGAGAGTCTTACAAATCCTACTTGCTGCTTCTGCTGATCCCAACGCATTCAATCAAGTGCGTGTGAACAATGAGTACGGACACAGAGAGAATACAAAGACCACAGCATTGCACAGTGTATTGGCGTCAAGTGGAGAAAATTACAAAGAGCTTTCGCTTTTACTACTGTTACATCATGGCGCTGATGTTGAGTTGAGAAAAGAATACATAGAACAAGTAGAAATACCTAAACCTGCGTCATCTATTGGTATTGAAGATCCACGACAAGGAGGATATCACTCAGGACTCCGTGATATTCACGTCAAGGCAACACCACTCAATATTGCTCTTGAACAAACAGAGTTGAGTAAAGTACTTATTCTCAGAATGTATGGTGCAAACGTCAATGCGCCCTTGATCAAAGATTCTGACACAACAAGTTGTATGGAAATTATTGAGAGCCTAAAACAAGATGAAGAGATTAAAGAATTGAAGAAGCTCGCACTTAAGCACAGATGGCATCCAAGATTACATCTTCATTTTCCTCGTGTTTTCAGAGATCAAGTGTTCTTCTTGATGCTTTGTCTCAATCGAGCTATTCAAGCTTACATACCTCCAGAGCTTCTTCAATACATTGTATCAATCGCTGCTGATCAAGGATGCTTCTCTCCTTCACTTGTATTTGACATGGATAAAATCTTTGATGCTGAATATCAACAACAATAAAATACTAACATCTTTCTGGTTTTTTTCTGTTCATTGGTTTTTGTTCTCAGCCTCGATTATTGGTAAGCGGTCCTCTGCAAAACCTGTGAATAAGTATCATGTGCATGTTTGACCGAGTGGTTTATGGTGAACGGTTTAGGTCCGTTTGGGAGTCATCCCGCGCAGGTTCGAATCCTGCAACATGCAATTTTTGAACTGTTTTACTGTTTACGTTTACTGAAACAGAAAAAACACGCAAACAAGATATTTACCAAAGTGTAAACGTTGTGTAGTTGAATACCTCGAGATGTATGTACTATAGCAAAAACAACATGGTTACTTTTCAACTCCAGTCAGCTAAGTATTTTTGAAGAATTAACTTGACTTTGACGACTCCACTGTTTTTTGTGAAACGATGAATGAAGATCAACTCCCCAAGTCGAAATGGTTTATTAAAAGGTTACCACGTGATTTATTTGTCCGTTACAGTGAAATCTTTGAAAAATTCTTTAACACTATCATCAAGCTTCTTTTGCTCATAGCAGCCACCAAAATGTAAATCATAAAAATGTCCCATAATAGGGTAATTTGTATAATTTGATTCTTTAGATGAGTTAATAATAACAAGCATGTTCGTTCCATGTTCATCAATGACAGGTTGAATAACAAGAAAATGACCGATAACATCTGCAACAATACAAGGAGTCTCCTTACTCCTCTTACCAACCCACTCGTCAGGTGTATACCTTAGAATACCTAACACAAGTTAGCATGTGATTATTCGCTACAAAGGTGCCTGTGGTCCCATCAGTATTCTTTGTAGGCTGTTCTAAGATGTATTTGTGTGGTAAGTACTTGTCTTCTTCCACTAATCGTTTCTTTTCTTCATGCTTGTATAAATCAAGTGGTGCATTATTAGATTTGCTCAAGTGTCGTAGCATCATTAATCTTTCACTATAATTTTCCTTAATGTAGTCACTAGTCATGTCAGACAAATGCAAGCAAAAGCGTCTCACCTGACTTCGAAATTTGCTAGCCAATCTGAGCAATACCCTTTTCTCTCCTTTTCAGTCTTGAATTCATCTGGGTGTTTACGAATGTAAGTTGTACGCTTTGAATGCATATATGACATTATTTTGACAATATGTGGTCGCATTTTATCAATACTACAAAGCTCTGGAAGGAGTTCTTCCAATAATTGTTTTGACACAACTTCTTTTTTAATTGTACTAATCTAGATTCATTTTTAGTGCCCACGTGATTTTAATTTAGTTCAAGTCACCTTATTTGCAATAAAATATGATGCAGCAAGTGCTACATATCCGCATATAGAGTTAGCAGTTCCGTATCTATAAACGATAATTAAACCAAGAAGAACAACGTCTTTGTACTTTTTTTTAACAGAATCGAATTCTGAACTGTACTGATCAAGGATTTTAACCTCTAATATGAACCCATCCTTATATTCGACGCACTCCGACAGTCCATGGAGTTTTTTTGCTTCCATACTGTTCAATAAGCATTAAAATAAATTATTCATATGGCAATGTACCTTCTACGCTCTCGTATGTGTTGTAGGTATTATTTGAGGTAGATTGGTAGTACAACGCAAGTTGACTTAAAATGTCTATTTTAAGCAACAGCTCGCCACATCAACGTACATATTTATTGACTATAATTGCAACAGCATCTTTACCACATGGTTAGTCGTATGGAGACAAGAACTATAGTATTCCTAGGTATTACTCTTTAGCTTTCTACTTGGAAGTTTATTACGAATCTAAGGTTGTACTAGCATGCTTTTTGGCTATTGTGCATGGAACAATAACAGTATTGTCGCCATCTATCGTAGCTAACGCGACCATTCGAGTTTGGCCACAAAAGTACAAGGGCAACACCATAGACTTTGCTCCAATCACTGGAACATTGGTTGATTCACTTTCGGCAAATATAACTGGTACATACTCAATTTAAAACATTGAGCTGTGAAATGGACGTTCTGGGCGCGATAGAGCAGTACTGTTGATGGTTTACTCGTTTCGTAAATAGTTATTTTGCGGTCTTTAAATCACTCCAACACCTCTACGTACCTTAGATTTTAAGGTCACCAACAATATCTCTCATTATATTGGCGTTTTTCCGTCTTTCGAACACTTTTTTTAAAAACCACTCCAATCGCCCCAATAAGTAGTATATACGCAGAAAAAATGATTTTTATATTGTATTCCAGAATAAGAACACTATTTTATTTCGACAATCGCTGAGCACAACTTTTTAGCTAAAAACGAATTACCATAGGCTCTATAGCGTTTATAACAGATTGCGGTGTACCAGTGGAAGCAACCTACAGGCAAGTTCAGAATAACGGGCCTATCGCAATACTATGCGTCATACAAGCTGATACTGGCTCGGTACGGCGTTATAAACGCTTATCAACCGTTTTACAAAATGCTAATGGTAAGCGGCTAGCAAATGTATTCAATAGACGGGTCTGACACAAGTGATATCACTGTTCCTATCGTTGCAGTCAAAAAAGATGATTTTAATGAGTTTTTTAAAGAACACAATCAGTCTGTTGTTGTTATCATTGAGACAGGTACGGTTGACATTAGTTTCTAAAGCATATCAACAACGAACAGCAGAGGTTTGGTTTGAATCTCAAAAATATGACATTTTTTCCTTTTTTGCCCTTCTTGTATATGATTTATTGACATTGTGTTAGAGGCCAATGAGTATATTCAAGTGTACGAGTCTAGTTGGATGTGGACTTGGCAGGCTGCTATAGGATCGTTGATATTTTGTAATATTCTGTTGGGTTCGTACAGGTACATTAATTTAATTTCCTTTCTTGTTTTTGGTACTTAGTGCATGCTTCTTATTGTATTATATAGATTGGTTCAGTTCGCTATTTTCTATAAAGGGTTTAGACCAACAGTCGCTTTTATAGGTGTCATTCTTGGTTTATTTGCTGCAATATGTACGGTGTTGTTTATAGCTGCTTTTTTTTCCCATTGTCTACCTAATAAACTCTGGTAGTATTTCTCAACATTATTACTAATTTTATTTGTTTCAGTGATGTTTATATACTTTGCTATTGACCCTATTGGAGTCCATAATATTTATAATTATTGGATAACAGAGATTTTATTCACAATATCTCTTCCTTTTGTTCTCGCACCTTTGATGCTTATGTCTCTTTGGTGGCATAACATACTTGGTTCTTTAAAAGTACAAGTTAACCCAGCACTAACAAGATACAAGTACGTAACCCTATCGCAACAACTATAACACAATTACTCACAAAGCCTCGGGCTTTTTTACCAAACGTGTTTCTTGTTTTTTTCTTGAAAAAAATGTGTTTCTTGACTTGTTATTAATACCTATTGTCTAGATGGGTATTCTTTATATGGATAGGTATCATATTCGTACAAGAAATAGGAATTTCAATTGCACGTGGTATAGTCCGTGAAGTATTAGCAATCGTTCCTTTAATTTCTGCAACAATCTATGTTGTTGGAGCTGTTATGACGCTTGCATATTGCTGTGTAACACTATACCGATTAAGAAGAAGAGTAGCAAAGATAAGCGCTCGCAGTAAGCGTACACAAGGAGAATTAAAAAAGGTATGTAGCGACAATACAGCTCAACACTTACGATTCCGAATATGACTTTTGTTGACGCTATTGTAGATTGAACATAGAATGGCTGTCATTGTTATCCTTATTACCCTAGAGTTTTTTGCTTATATAGCTTTTGCGTAAGTAACCTTATACGGTAAAAAATTACACGTGATTAATTTGTTTTTGTAGGCTGGGCGTTGCCGATCATCCTCTAGGACGTGCATTGTTTTGGTTTGTATTCTGGGTCATCCAGAGTTTTTTACTTATGGCCCAATTGGCTAGTATATCTGTACCTTCAAAGGCACATACTGCAACTTCAACTGGCGATACAAGAAATTCTCGTTCGATTGGTAGAGATAATGCTGTGTACGGACTTACAAGCTTCGTGTTTTTTAGACAACTTACCAAGTAATGTAGATCAATTGCACACAACGAGTCTGAATCTAGTGATGTTAATGATGATATTGAGAAACAATCTATTTCCTCAGATATTTCTGAGGAACCTACAGAAGAGTCTTCATTCGTTATAACAAATCCTAAAGAAGCTTTAGACGATGGTACTATTTTTTTCTTTTCTCAGAAAAAAATGAGATTCTTTGTTTTGTTGTTGCTGTAACTGTTTGTTTAATTATGTCTTATAGGTAATGAAGAATCTATGGAAATACATGATGTATAATAGATTTTGAGGAAATAATTATAAAACCTCAATTACTAATCATGACTGGGTTCCAAATACTGTAAAATAGAAAACACTAATAAAAAAGATCAACAAAACAAAATTATTGAGATAGCACAGACTTGAACTGCGACCACAGCACTGGTAATGCTGTATGCTAACCTTTTACACCACTATCCCGTTGTTATTCAACTGCAACTCACTGTCACTCACCCCCCGCAAAGACAGACCGGGAAAGGCTGTACTCTAAGGACATCGTATAAAAATCATCTTTCAATACTACAAACAGTAAAATGATTATCTATCTTGGCGGGTTGTTTATTGAGTATGTGGTTCTGTTACGACAACACAAGAAGGAGCCATGTAAGGCTACCTTACTTATTTCTCTTACCCATCAACTTCAATATTCTGATAAACAAGTTGATAAAATCAAGATACAAGCTAACAGCAGCAATAGTATAATCATCTACACTGAAACGAACCATCAACAACCAAGTATCTACAACAAAAGACATCAACAAAACAACAAACCCGAATACCAACCGGACCTAAAGCGAAAAAAAACAAAGCAAGACAAAGATGACTGTAAATAATAAATTGCAGAATTTATTTTGATTGGGTTTTAATTCAAAAAGTAACTTGGTTTTTTGTTACTTAGAGTGCAGTAATGTTGGCCAAGCATTTTCAGAAGCAGCAAAAGCGGCCATAGCAAAACAAAGAAATTTTGAACCAGAGGAGTGGTAGTAAAAGGCTGTATATGTATGCATCCATTGTCACATTAGAACACAAAACAACAACAAAAAAAAAGCAAAAACAAAGATTTCAGATGACTAACCGTAAATAATGTAAAGACAGAAGACAGCTGCGCCACCAAGTGTCCATAAAATATCCAGAGTCTCAGAGAAAGGCCAAAACCATTGTACTACACCACCAATAACCAAAACCCATAAACAAGAGAATAATCCAGCGCCCTAAGTTAAGGAGATACTTATTTAATTGACCTTAAGCGACCAATAATTTTCTTACAAACTCAAAAAAAAAAAAAAACGATAACCAACACGTACCATGAAACTAAAGTCGCGTTTTGATTGAAATGTGTAAGCTGTGAGAAGAGCGAATACACTGAACGTGATAAAGAATGCTAGAGAGGTAACAAATCAGTTAATCCCTCACAGTACAACAAAAAAGAGGATTTGTCAATGTTCATTGAAGCACGACTGAGAGGTGGCACGTTGATAAAAATAAAAACCCCAAAAAAATATTGCCAAAAAAACTTGACACTCGTGTCAAGACAAATATACTCACCTTGTATAACTATTTCAATGGCGAAATGCATGGTATACGCAGCAACAATGTATCCCTTTGAATATCACGTTAGTCACTAGCAAAGAGAACAAAAGGGAAAACAATGAAATCATCTCCAAAACAAAAAAAAAGTTTGGTGCTGTACCTCGAAGCAAGTGAAAGCATATAAGAGTATCATGTTATGAGGCTCTTTATGCTTGAATATGTGTAATGCAAATATGAGCGCTAAGCTAAAGAATGGCGTTAAATCGAATAATTTACGAATTTGCTTTTACCTGGCTATAAACGATACAAATGTGAGGGGAGCTGCCGCAGGGCTATTTTGATGTTAATGTAAGAAGGGAAAGTGGATTCGCACGATTTAACAAAAGCATTGATTGGCTCTATAAAGTAGACTAGGCATACAATAGCACTGCGTAGGAATTAATAAAAACATCTTGAGTAATTTACATACGCTGTAAGAGCCAGTTGAGAGGATAAGATCGAGTATACTCTAATTATGTTAATTACCACATGCTTGTGCCTGTAAACAAAACCTGTTGATAAACTGAAGCCTCTTCTCAGCTACAGCGTTAATAGCTTTTATTACAGTTGGGTCTAACGACTCTACGTCTATTGGGTTCGCTGTTGTGCCGAACATCTGATCTGAACAGTTAAAAATAACGAAATAGCGCTTAATACTGCAATTCAAAACTGACTTAACCTGTCACGTGCTATTGGACAAAATATCAAGCTAATGCATAAGCTAGGTTTTTTTTGATTGTCAACAAGGTAGGACAACCACTATAACGCACTCTATACTCGCTGTCATGTTTATTTTTCTTTGCAACAAAAACGTGCATTAATCTCACAGAATGAACAAGCAAGAAGCGATTTGTACAAGTACTTTACAAAGGTGTATAGTTTTGCATGTCCCTTCTTGATAAAATTGCCAGTTGCTGGGTTTGTGGAGTCTTCTCACTCTTATTTTCTTCTTTTGGTTTATGAATGGATTACGACGTTTGTAAACAACTTGTATCCTAAAAAGCATCTGTAGGTGTTACGTTCATGCAAAACTAATTAACCCGCGTATTGAGAGTACGCCTACCGTTTGTTAGCTAGAGTACTGAATTTTGTTTTAATTTCCGTACACTGTGCGCTGTACCGCGTTTCCACGCCTGAAATACAAGTATCGTTGGTGCGCTGGCGGCTACTTTGGATTCTAAACTGTAAATTGTTATCATAGCTATCCATAGTACTCCCATGAGCAATGATAACCATAATACAAGGTCTGTGAAGCGTCGAAGTTTGAAAAAAGGTAACGGCTTCTTAGCTATTTGAGAGTTTAGATCAATACTGATAGAATCTGACGCTAGAGGTTCCATGAGTTTTGCTTTGAATTGCTGCTACGTTGAATGGTGTAGTTTGAAAATAACGTGCAACGTAGACAGTTCGCAACGTAGAAGTTTTGACAACGTGTGCAGTGTATTGTTGTTCATTGTTACAGCGGCACAAATTACATGCAACTAATGTTGACTTGAAGTTTGGGCTTGAAATAGTTGTTGGAGTATTGCGAAGGTTGTACGGCGATCATGTCGCTATTTACGACAGCTTTGAAGTATGGCGCTGCTTCTTTGGTTTTATTTGCCTGTATGTTAGCCTTGTACAAAATTGGTATGAGAAACACTAGTATTTGGTACCCTAGTTAATGGTAGATAGGACAAATGCAAGCTGCGGACGTTTCTGGTAGTCACGATATTAAGGGGAAGCCAGTTATACGTGACACTACTAAACGCGGGCAACCTTATGGTAAATAGGTGAGAAGAGTCAAAACTAACAAAACGATTAGGTAATAAATACGGCTTTGATATTAGAAAGATTGAGCACCTCTCTTGGAGCCCTAGGTAAGCTTATAGATCAAAAACGTACATTTTAATTCTACATTTCGCAAAACGTATTTTACACGTACGATCTGTTACTAAAAACGTTCGGTAGAGTATCTTTATATCATGACTTTATCTCCAAAGAGGATAGAGAGCATATTATCGCAAAAGGTAAATCACACCTAACTGAAAGTACTGTAGCTGGAAAGGATGGCATGGTAAGACGCGTGCGGTTATATTTATTAACTTACGCGTACAAATAGGACGTAAAATCGTCTCACAGGTCTTCAACAGGCGCATTTTTAGGATTTTTGGATAACGATCCTGTCATTCAAAAAGTAGAGGTGAGCACAAGACTCTTCGAGATTTTTTAACCCTCTACGCGCGTAGAGGAGCTCAAACGATTTTTTTTTGTTTGACACGCGACAGACTTTCCTTGTTTTATTTTGTTTTAAACGTAATGGGATAGGCTCGTATTGCAACGTGGACTCAATTACCAGCTGAAAACGGCGAATTATTATATTTACTTCGTTATCAAATAAATCAGCAATACAAGGCTCATCATGATTATTTTGCTGATCAAGTATGGATTAGAGGTCATGGTAATCGTATAGCAACAGTTTTGGTTTATCTTGGTTCTCCAGAAGAAGGTAGGCTCGGTTTTTCTCGCGAAAGTTTTTTGTTGTTTTTTTTTTTTGGAATAGCGCTCATGTTTTCTGCAATAGGCGGACAAACAGCCTTTCCTCGTGTTGGACTTGAAGTAGAAGCAAAAGCTGGTGATGCTGTATTGTTCTGGGATTATCATCCAAATGTCACTCCTGATCCGAATAGCCTTCATCAAGGCAAACCAGTGCTACAGGTAATTTTTTTTATCGAAATTTGAAAAATATTAAGTTAACGATACCACGTGGTACTTAAAAAATTGGGGTTTGTTGTACAAGTTCAATCAGCTTAACTTTTAATTATAGGGTACTAAATGGTGCATGACAAAATGGATAAGAATGCGCAAGTTTAAGAATTTTAATGCAAATGATCTGTTCAGCAGATAAAAATCATCCCACATTGTAGGTGGAAAAAACCCTCCAGATGTTGAAGGTTTGTTACAATAAAAGAAAAATTATAATGGCTGGGCCTAAAGTTAGCTCTGGGTGACTTGGCGAAGCAATAAGCTTCGATCCGTGACTACAATACAAAGATGCTAATGTGAGAGCCTCCTTCAAGAAAACTGGATAACTGGTCGCCAAGTATGCTCCATAGTGCGCTACGAATGGATAGAATGCATAGTACTATTGAATATTTTAATGTGCAACTTGTGATTATATTTCTTTTAAAGTATCACGTGATACGTTAAGAGAGGCGTCTAGATGTATTTTAAGAGCTTTTTTATTTATTTACATTTATTGATTATCATTTGACTTCCAGAAAAGAATAGAGCATATCCACCAAGCAAAGAATACAACAAGATAAATAACATTGATTGGCACAAACGGTGGTTCTAGTCTGACAACGTTTTTTGTTACTTCTGAGTACCAGCACGTTACAATCTTATTAACTTGAGCATCATACTTTGCTTTAGCAGTTAGAGCGTCTGGTAAACTGTGAAACATCATCTGTTGGGGTGGCGGTTAGCTTTTCTTGGGGCAAGGTTTTAAAACTTTAGATATCGTTATACGTACGCGTGTGTGAGGCTTTCTATTATCTAAGCTGTCTTCTGTAATCAGTTCAACGTGGGCACTGAAAATATGGTTTAACTTTGTTGATTTCACCTCTGGTTCAGCTAGTATCTTGCAGGTTGCTTGTATGAAGCGATCGTGGTAGCATAGGATAAATGCACAATAAAGTAGTCCAAATGATGCAATAGTCAGTATACCGGCTTTGTAAGATAGCCCTGCGGTTATAGGTTACCATAAACAAAATTTGTAGTGTACTGTAACTAAAAACGCTCTAAACTATAAAAACGCGCGTTTTATGATGTAAAGCATAACTGCAGGATGTGACGGGCGCTTTTCTTACTTTTGGTACAAATTTGCAACAACCATACGTACAACCACTGGTTCGTAAACTACTACGCATAGTGAAGGTTTCTATACAATAATAAATTCTGGTTTAAGGAGTTTGTCATTAAGCAAATTGGACACAACAAAATTGCTGCTTGCTGTATTCAAACTCTGATAATACCTCTCGTACACAGCGAATAAATCGCCAACCACAATTTTGCACGTCAAAGTTAATACTTCCAGAGTCTAGAATGAGTCAAAAACGAAGAAGCATTTTTTCTTCGAAACAAATATATCAACTTTATGATGTGATTATGAGAATACAACTTAAGTTTCGTAGGCTCTCAAGGTAGCTGAACAACATAAATCAGCAATCGCTACAAGCTACAACAACCAACAAAAAATGAACAGACCAGGCCAAAGAGAAGAGAGAATGTTACTCGAAAACGCTGAAATGTTTTTGCAAATGGGCCAAAACAAAACGCGAAGAAGCCAACGCAATTGCGCCAAAGCCTCTAGAATGAGCGCTAACAACAGCAGAATGGCACGTCGTTACAACAGAAGCAGAAATAACAACACCAATTCACGCAAACCGGCCCTTTCACGTATGAACACCTTTGAAGAAGCGCAGTACTTTGTAAACACTTGGGGAAACGCTTCAAACTGTTAAAACAAATTCAGCTTTTCTCGGAATCGATGGATCTTAAAATGTAAAACTTGTAAATAAATACTTCAGTATCATTTTATGTCTTTTGTTTGCTGCGATGACGTGGTTAACTCCATGTGCATTCCTTAGATGACATTGTATTCATTTGATAAGGTAAAAGTGAAAAGGACGTTGCCTTAATCGATTAAGCGGTTTTTCAAAGCGATTTCATTGAGAAAGTCTTGTGATAATGCACTACTGGATAAGGCTCAGTGCATGTTTATGCAATAGACATATTGACAGGTATTATGAGTTTACGCAATCCGTGTCTTATCTTTGAATCCCACAAAAAACGATTTTGATTTTCAAATGTACAACTCTGTTTCTCATTGTTTTAATCAACCTCTTCTCGGCCTTTTGGCTTTGATCAAGTGTAGTATCTGTTCTCAGCAGTTTAAACGCTGTTGGTGTTATTCCCACGGGAAGCACGTAAACCGTTTATGCTAATTTTTTTATTTTGGGCGACTTGGAACACGTTGCAGGCTTGCCTGTTTTAAACAACTCCTTGTTGCAATGATCTACATGGTGTTGCACTACCCGCCATTCGAGGTCAACCATACCCTTTTAAAGCAAAGAAACTAAAACAAAGGAAGCTTTCAAGCAAGTCAAAAAAGCATTTGAGACTTGACGAGAAGTCTTCTTATTGGTGACATTTGCCAAAAAATGACAACAAACTTTCTTCACAAATTGACTTGGGCTGATGATATTTATTTGTAATGATTTACAAGTATATGGACTCTTCTTTAATTCTAAGACCCACGATCGAGTTTGTGAACTCTCCAAGCGTTTGCATTGCTTCCAGGTCTTCTTGGTCTACATCCATTGCAGCAAGCCTTCTTTGTAATGCAGTAGCATCTGACAGCACGTTTACCTTGGAATACGGTCGCAGTATTTTGTGTGTAGACATTGTTGGAGCACTCAATATCTTTGTTAGCTGCAGCAGCACAATCATTGCCAAAGTGACGAGCATTCCAAGGTGATACACGTCCTCGGACCAGAACTTCTTTTTTACACTGTTTCCAAGTTTCTCCAGGGCAACTATGATGTCTTTTCCCACCACCAAGGTTTGCGTAATTAAAATGGCCATCACAGAAGGACTGCGCTTGTCTCAAGACAAGGTGAGGTGGGTTGTATGGAGGTGTATCTCTTTTTGGTTCCAAGTCGCAGTTTCTGCAGTCGTTCGTCATTGGCCATTTAGGAACACGTGTTACATTCTTGTTCAGGTTTACATCATCGCAAGAGATGCATTCATTTCCGTGTCGCCATGGGATGTTTTGATGTTGTGGAGGTGATACATAGTTGGCAAAGAGGCGTCCTGATCCTTTGATGTAGCAAGTTGCATGGTAAGCTGGATCTCCAGGTGCCACTTCTTCTTCTAAACCAAACGTCTCGGATGGGACACGAGCACGAACATTGAAGCATACATCAACGTTTCGGAAGTTTTCTCCCAGGTTAACAACTCTGTCTTTGCATAGTTGAGGAAGGAGATTGGCTTGGCCGTTGTATCTGCTTGCTGCAAGTTGTCTTGGCATTACTACAAATCCGTTACATTGACGTCTTGAATTGCATTGGCTAGCACAAACATCAACACTATCGTAGATTCTATGGCAGTCTAAAAGAAAAAGTGTTAGGGTAAAACAAAAACGCAAACAACTTCATGTTTCCTTCGTTTTAAATTACTTGCACAAATAATAGTGGTACGTACCAAAAACGTCACGTGTGTTTGGGAAGTAACAGTGATCAATACGCCTAAAACCAAAAGTAAGCCACAAGCTACAAAACAAAACCAGATAAAAGCGAGAAAATACAAACACGTACGTGAAACCACCAGCAGGGTTCTCAAGTCCGTAAATGTCTTTCACTTGGCTGTTGACAAAGTTAACGTCAATGCAATCTCTGTAGCCTCTCCATAGCCACTGAATAACATAGTCTCCAAAGGCAGCTCCATTAGGCATTTCAAGTCTTATCATATCAGCATCTTGTGGTCTGTGTGCATAATGGTCAAACTTGAAGGCAGCAAGAACAAAATTAAGCCTGTTGTTCTTGTATTCGCAATAATTTTTGACTTCAAGATTATTCTTATAACCGAACAATTTAGCATCATCTCTCCAAACACCGAAAGCTTCTGGCCGTGGAATATAATTTGGAGCATTGCGCCTTATCTCTCCGCTATAGAACTGAGAGTGAGCATTAAAGCCAGCATCACGTGTTCTGAAACGTCTGTGGTATACAGGCAAGTTCTGGCAACGAGCATTAGGAGCTTCTCTGAAATACCGTTCCAATAATGCAAAAGACACTTCTCTGAGTCTTGGTTCATCTTCTGCCTTCACAATGACATAATATGAAGGTGAAGAATGTCCAACAGACCATTCAATCTCCATTGACTGTCCGCGACCGAGTTGAACATGCGGAGAAGCTTGTCTTTTTGATGGGCAAGGTGTTTGTGTACTTGCTACGTTTTGGCTTCTTCCCAGACTGAATCCCCAGTTGTGAGCATGAGCTGTAGGGAAGGATACCAAGCCAATCAGGAAAAGAGCCAATACAATAGTGGTTGTCATCTTTCCAGTCGAACGCAGTGTTATGCCGAGGATAGCAAGAGCCATAAAGAGGAAAGAAGCACTCGATTTGACGGCTGGAGATGTTGAGGCGCCTCGAGCAGCAATGACTGTTCTACCAGGGTTGGCAGGAGGAAGAGTGGTACGAAGACATTTGCATAATCGCAAGCTAAAGAAACAAGTAAGTACAACTTCATAATAAAAAATAAACTTTTCACGTGCCCGATTCTGGGATCACCACTTTTGGAGTCACATGATACAACTCCTCTATTGCGTCCTTGAGCTGAGCATCTAGTATCATCATAATAACATAGACCATCAGTGCCCATCGTAACACCTTTGTTGCTGCATCCGCTTACATAAGGAAGTTTGCATGGGAAACTCTGGGTTATGATGCGTTGTTCAATACGTGTTGGACTGTTGACTCGCTCCAAATGCACACGATCACACTTGAGGTTCTGTTCTGCGCATCTCTCTGTACAAGATTGTCCTAGCTGTGAAGAAGTAAGTATAAAGTTGTAACATACTCAGAAAACACGTGTTATTACATTGGTTTGGAACCATGTTTGAAATGGCTTTTTCTTGGTTGACTCTCTGAGTCTCAGCGGTCCAGCGTTGCCATTTGGCCAATAAAAGGCACCAGTATTGGCGTCACCTTGCTTGATCAAACAATGAAACGTTACTCTTCCTGTTCCCTTTGGAGGAGCCTTCCACTTCCATGTCGATTTGAGAGGCTTCAATTGAGCTGTGTTATGTGTCAAACTCTGACGGCATCCATGAGAGTTTGGCCAAGGTAACTGGAAGTATGCTGTAGCCCAAGTTAATGAACCAACAAAGAAAGTGAAGAAAAAAGAAAGGCAAATAACAACGTACGATTCTGCTCTTGTGGTAGAAGCCATTCACCAACTCTTCTGCCAGCATTATCTTGGGCGTATATGAGGATACCTCGATACTTAAAGTCGTAGTGGTTGACGCGGATGTTGATATCCATAACGGTGTCAGGAACATATTCTGTAAGCTTGGCATCTTCAGGACCTGCCCAAGTAGTATACCGCCCGCTAGCAGCTA
The DNA here is from genome assembly GCA_038496445.1 of Trichosphaerium sp. ATCC 40318. NCBI lineage: Eukaryota > Discosea > Flabellinia > Trichosidae > Trichosphaerium > Trichosphaerium sp. ATCC 40318. Next base: position 55,918 of record JALMLS010000640.1, read on the forward strand.
CCTTTATAGCCCAGGACATGCGAGGTTCCGGTCTTTTGTTACATACAAGTCTGTCGACCTCTCCGTTTCTTCTTCTTCTGTAAGAACCAAATGGACATCCCCAGTCGGGCGAAGAGGCATCACAATTCGGTACCGATGAAGTAGGCCTTGAAGCGCCATAGACAGAGGCTAATAGGGCGACCAAGCAAAGCGAGGCTATGAAAAGGGTTGCTCGCATTTCTAAATACAGATGTTACAAAAGTGGTATCACGTGATAATAAGAGAGAAAGATACTGTTCTAAAACAAAACGTAACGTTGTTGGGACAATAATCCGTACTTGTAGACTTGTTGCCAATGATGTTTGTGTTTACTTAAATTGATAAAATAGGATACAAATCAGCAAGCTAGCGGTGAGTGATTCAAACGTACGCTAGTTAAAGCCATGTATTGTCCATACTAGTACTATCTTTAGATTCACATGCTTTTTGGTGTAAAGCGAAAAGTTGCCTGAGTAAGGAGTGCACAAAACGGAGGCTATTGTATTGTACACTTGGCGTACGATAGTTAAACTAGATGAATTGAGCCAGTAACTTAAGTTTGTTTAGTTTTTAGTTGTATGTGTAGGTTTGGATTTTGTAGTAGCGCTAGGCACAACAAAAAACGTGTTTAGCGCAAGTACAACAAGTATTATTCTACAGGTTTCGAAGTGTTTGCTATGCTAAAAAGCCACAGAAACCTACACTTACTTGGTAAAAAATGTGACCAAAGTTTGTACTGAGAAACGGGCTTTTTATTCCACCTCACAAGAAGATTACTTTACAATGTCGTATCACTTGATTATTATTCAACAAGTGAAGAAAGCTCACTAAACAATTCAGATGCACCAAAAATCACGTGATGTTTAAAACAACACCTTTCTTATTTATTACACTACACACACATACGTGATTTACATTGCGTGGTTTAATCTACATGGTACGCTAGAACCCTTTTTATTTGTACATGTGCATCACCAGATTAACAGAGAAGACGATGAAAACCATACAACTGCAAAAAAAGCCCTCATTTCGTAGATTAGCTTTACCAACAAAAGCAGTGTCACTCAGTAATTCACAACAGCAATTTTTTACGCTAGTGCAAAATAAAAGGTACACACTCAGTGTTTTCGTAAGATTCAAATTTAAAGAAGGGATAGCAGTGCAAAAGAGTACTTATTCAACAGGTCGGGCTATTATTTTATCCCGGCGGTTTTTGTTAGTTGTACATTATCTTTTTCTGTGTTCTGTAAACTTACTTGATGTAACTTTTTTTCAAGCGACTAGAATACCTGCTAAGCACTTCTCACGAGATAGTGAAGCACTATGCTTACACAGAAAATAAGTTGGAAAAAAACATGAATCACAGCGAATTTTACGTCTCTACAGACGTCTAAGTTACTCTGAAATTGCGTTGTAGCACTTTGTCAAAAATTACATTTGATTCTTTCAGTGTGGGCAATGCTTGTTTACGAAGTAGGCCAATACCACTACTTTATTGCGCATAACATGTAATCCGTAGTTCGAAGCAACTTACTTTACATAGTGCGCTTTAAATAGAGCAACATCCTCTAGGTGCGACTAAAACTATTTACTAGGGAGTGGGGTTATGGGATATACAGGACGTTTTTGTTTCATAGGTGAAGATTATGTAGTAATACCTGTGTTCATAGCAAACTTGCATATTCAACTAGCTAGCTAGCAATAAGTTGTTCTCGCTTGCCATCTGCTCTCGTTGCGACTGGAGCTCTCGTTCATATAGAAGTTATTGCCAAACAAATAGGTTTAAATGCGATACAAGTTAGCCTACTCGCTGATGTGCATAGTGATTAGTTAGGAAAAAGCGTTATCATATCCTAAAAAGCCAATGCGATAGCTTTGACACTAACATATATTGGTGGAGCTACCTTCGTCTTGCTGTTTTAGTTCATTAAACGTGTAGAAGACATTTAATTGTGCTACAATAAAACAAATTAGCTTAGTTTAGTTTTTTTGGTCGACGCAGATTATTTGCAAAAGCAAATACATTTCTCACTTTTTTCACTTCCAACCTTTTGATCTACTCAATGGTTTAGACCCAGTTGGCTTTATTCTTGTGGGAGCTCTTAACCGCCAACGCAATATGTACGTTTGCAGCCACAAAAAGTAACTAAATTGCACTAAGCCAGTTTCATAGCGATTTCATTGCAAAAGCGTCATGATAATGCATCTGTATTTGACCGCTTTAGTCTCACAAAAATACGTCCCGTAAAGTAATTTCGCATTTACGCAATCCGTGCCTTATCTTTGAATCCCACAAAAAACGATTTTGATTTTCAAATGTACAACTCTGTTTCTCATTGTTTTAATCAACCTCTTCTCGGCCTTTTGGCTTTGATCAAGTGTAGTATCTGTTCTCAGCAGTTTAAACGCTGTTGGTTTTATTCCTACGGGAAGCACGTAAACCGTTTATGCTAATTTTTTTATTTTGGGCGACTTGGAACACGTTGCAGGCTTGCCTGTTTTAAACACCTCCTCGTTGCAATGATCTACATGGTGTTGCACTACCCGCCATTCGAGGTCAACCATACCCTTTTTAAAACAAAAGAAAGCTTGAACAATCTCTAGGCAAATTGTCTTTTATTTTTGAGGTTTTTTTTTTTTACACGAGTACTCCCTTGTTTGTTGTCTTTGCCTAATTTGCATTGTAAGTACCTCGGCGTTATATTCAAAAAAATAATCAAGTGGTCAAGGAGAGAAAGTAAGAATGGGATATGAGGACGTACAGGACCTTCAGTCTTCTTTGTATCGGCTGCTTTGATGAGTTTGTGTTTAATGCAAAATTCGGTTAATTCTCTTTCTTGTTGCTCAAGTTGTTTAGCATATGCGCTGAGTACTTGCTTCAACTAGTTAAAGGGTCAGAGATATATTATGAGGCATTTCTGGCAAGTAACAGCAAGTAATTGTTGATTAAATAAATATTGAATTTGACATGCGTAATACGCGGTGTAATGAGCGGATAGCGTTGCTTGGGGTTATTATCTTTTTTTTTTGTTACGTACTGTTTCCATATTTTTTTTAAGTGCTGGCATGACTTCTGATACAGTACGTTCGACGAGTACACCTAGTTTAACGTTAATTAACGCGCTTTCAGCGATAATTAAACAAATAATTCGTAGTTTCGATGGATAGTGACGCTGCTCAATTGCGACAAGCCAATTAGGTCTTGATTGCGGTAAAGCGTACCTGAAATACTTCTGAAACATTTACGATCACCATTTAATCCTTCCAATGTGCGTAGTACCAATCTACGAAGTATTACGCCAATTAAACGGATAATAGATAAGTGAAACAAGTTTTGTAGAAAAATTAAGTGTAACAACGACCGTACGCGTTCTCTTGGTACTGCATCTCAACGTCACCCATTTTGGTGCGTACAGAGTTGTAGTTTGATTTTAGAAGTTCAAGCTGTTTGGCAACGTTAGGATTAGCCATCTTAGTACGTGTGAATGTGGTTTTTCTACTCGCAAGAAAGCAGAACTGTCGCTTAACGCCAAGATTAAGTGTCAACGCTTTTTCGCCGTTTAAACCATTAGGATGGCAGAAAGCGATACCAAGAACCTCACGTTAGAAAAACTAAACGATGACACTCTTTTAACAATAAGCGATTTCCTATTACATTCAGATGTAATGCTACTTGTGTCATTAATGAGCACTAACTCTATTCTACGCCATCGGATGCTTAATACTTCATCAAAATTTACAATAACATCATCTCTTCTTAAAGAAGTCGCTGTCTTAGAACTACTCAATCCGACGATGGAGCAAAAGAGAAATATAATAAGAAGCTTCAAACGTGACACAGCACTTATATTTGAGACAGGTAAGAAGCCACGCTCAAGCAAATCTCTTTGGGCGATGCTGAGAAGCCCAACAAATTGGTTTGGAACTTACCCTATTCAACACCTAAAAGAACACACCAGTTCTGCCCTAAACAAATGGATGTGGCCTTTAAACTCATTGTGTGAATTTTGTTCTCAAGACAATGTTAACCGCCTCGCAGTAGCTACCCTTCAAAAGTTAAAACCAGCTAAACATGTTTGCATTTCTTGCTCTAATGAGTGGCCAGTAAAGTACCAGTATTGCATTGATTGTAGAGCACATGCACCACTTGAATGGAAAAACAACTTTTACTGTGTACACTGCATGTCATTAAAGCCTTTATTGGATAAAATACGATATATAGTGAAGAATAATGTTATAGCACGTGATTATGATAGAGAAATGGCAAGATTAAAAATATCAGATTGCAAAATACAAACAGAACTATTAAACAAATTACACAAACGTATGGATGAGATACAGGAAATAAGCCAATACAAAAACTCAGTCAACTTTGTTTATATCATTCAACATTTCAGTTATACACCACGTAATGTTTCAGATACACTAGCTATATGTGGGTAAACACTTGACAAAGCAATGCGAGATGAGATGTAATCAGTTTGAAGAAAAAGTGTACAAGTTTTTATTTAGGTTGTTTGTGTGATAATACATAAACTTTATCAGATTTATAAAGCTTTGTATCTTTCTCTGGATTAGCATAACTATTTAAAAACGTTAGGGTAAACGATAGGCGACAAATACAAAAAGTGCTTGAAAACAAAAAAAAAAAAAGAAAAAAAAAAAGTTGTTTACGTACACATAAGGTAGGAAACAGCCAGTTTTCGCAGTATCGCTACGATATAATCCGAGTGGTATACGACCTTGGGACACCATGTCAAGGAATAAAGTACCATAAGGTTTAGACTAAACGTAGAAGTAAATAAAAGAAGAAAAAAAGAAGAAAGGGAGTTTCATGCCTTATATTTTTTGGGAAGCTTGATGAGAAACACTTGACTTGATTCTAACAAAACAGATGAGTATTAAACACGTGATACATTTGCTACTTACCATAAAATAAGTCACTTCGATTACTACCGCTTGCAAGTAGTAGAGTAATCTTTAGTAAATATGGTTGAAAGTACATCTACCAATGAGATTAAGCAAAAAAAAAGTGTAAGCTTACCCTAGCAAACAAAGAATCTAGTATTGTTGAAGTCCATACTCTTCCTGCGGCGAAATCTGGTCTTGCGTGATAGTCTCTGAATAGCGACCTGACCATTTTACCACCACCAACATGAGCATACCTGGCATATTGGTAAGTAATTTATTTGCTAGGTAAAAAAGAAACAAATTGATCGGCTGCAAAATAAGTTAAAAAAAGGAGCATACGCTTTAGTAAGAGTTGTATCAGTTTCAGTCTCAAAATCATCTGGTTGCATAATAACTTGTGTTTTTGTTAATTGCTCAGTTTCAAGGAAATGTATACGATCAAGCTGCTGAGAAAAAGTGACAGTAGGTCTAACACACTTTGTCAAAATACCAGCTGCTTTCGTCTGTAAAAATCGAACATTTGCTCCATGTGCTAGTTGAAAAAAACAGGATTAGCGCTTTGTACGTCTAACGATACACCCAATGTGATATCATATTAATCAATACGCACCTATCTCAGCAAGTAGGAGCTCCATATGTGGATACTTCGATATAATACTTCTAAAAGCAAAAATTGTTTCATTATCGATTCTGAAAGAATCATCTCTCTTTTCTGTAGATACAGTAGAGTTCAAGATAATAACAGCTTTAGCAGCTTGAATACCAGAGCGCCTATAATACAATTAATACATCCCAAAGAATCCAAAACAAAGGTGGTTGTACCTCAAGTCGACATCATCCAATGGAGAACCCATCACGATATAAATCTGTTTTGTTTGAACATGTTAGTACTAGCACTTCTTTTCGTTCAAGCTTTAGCTCTAATACATACCTCTGGGTATCTTGCTATTATTTCAAGCACTTCAGGACGCGGTTTTACACTCGTTAAAATAACAATAGGCACAAGATCTGCTTTTGGTATACGACTTGTACGAAGAGGTGCAAAAAAGCTGACTACTGATTCAGCCATACCACTCAAGATAATATGACTCTTTGAGTGTTTAAAAGACATTCCAATATCTGATATTATAAACTTATTTTGTGGTCTAGCTTTATCGAAAATATGATACCTTGAGAAGAAGTATTAGACAAAAAGAGCAAAAAAACTACACTTGCTCTGCATTTTTTTTCAATCTGAACTTGTTCACAGTCTTCCTAATTGTAATTTGATCGCGTTCAGAGATACCTAAAGGAATGGATATTCATATTATTGCTATCAAATATGTATTGGTTTGTTACTTACTTGGTTCTGTACTGTCACGCATAAACTCAAAACTTTCACGTGGTACAATATGAGTTTGCTCCTCGTTATTTTCTGAATCACTAGATTGATTGATTATTGTTTGCACAGCCTTGTTAAGAGTTAGTACTACATACCAAACTTGCGTTTAATAGCATACCTGCATTTTGAAGTCATTATCATTGGAAACGTAAGTGTTTTTGTGGCTAAGAAAAAAGTAAGAATCATTTTTGTTGGATTTGGCTGTTGCGCGAGAGTACTTACTGAGAGATATGCTGCGCGGTTGAAGCTCTCTTAGCAATTATAAAAGCAAGCTCTTGTCCTATTTTATTGTAAAAAATATGTAGTCATGACTGTAATGCTGACTAACCTTTAATAATGAAATCATTAGGTGGGTTTAGAACAATACCATTTTCGTGTTGCTCATCAATTACTTGAACAGCAAAAAGTACTGCTCCACCAAAGTGCTCGTAAACCTCCTAATCATACGCATTACTACAAAAAATGTATCAAACAGTAATACCTGGACAGCCTCTGTCCATCGAAGTCCTTGAAACGAAATTGGAAGATTACAAGAAAAAATAGCTTGCGTGCTTCCAAGCGCTATTAACAGACAGTAGTGTTAAGTTTCAATATGGTAATGTGTCGTAAAGTACGCACTATATTCATAGTTCCAATTCGTTCTACTTCTTGTTGCTTCAACTGGATTAATAGTAAACTGCAAAATGAAGTTTGATAACAAAGTTGAAAATCCAGCAGCAAGACAAGATTGACCCAATAAAAGCTAGTGTTGACAAACACGTGTCAGATTAATGATAATAAAATAATAACTAATGTACAGGTAACGACTTACCATCTTAATTTGATCAAGACATAGAACGTTGGTGATACCTTCAGCAACGAGAATTTTCTAAACAGAGGATTAGATAATAAAAAAATAAAAAGGATTTACTGTATTTTGATATTGACTGATTTGTGCAAAGATCGGCATATCAGCGTTTCTTGTTCTTATATATTCATTTACAGATAAAACATTTAATATGGCTTTAGCATCACCTACGGAAAATATCAGTCAAGGAGAAATCAGAAAAACTTGAGTTAAAAAAATTACCATCATCTTTTTCTCCGTATGTATTACTTAAAACAAAGCAAGCTTTTGCAACATCAAGTCTTGCTCTCTTCAAATCCGCTCTCACCTTTCAATAGACTTAGTAAAAATAGCTAAATTTACTGCGAATATAGTACCAGTGGTGATCCTACAAGGTACGTTGTTCTTGGTGCCAATAGAGGATCTTGAAACAATAAAGATTTAAGTTCAAAATCAGGTTCCTTTGGTGCTAAGAATACAACCTTCATGCGACCATGTCCAATCTATAAACCGAATTCAATAAGATACGTTATCGCATTTTAGCGTATGTACCTCATGAAAGAATTCTTTAAAAAAGTATAAGACACCTGTGTAGTTAATAGCGCCACAAACAACAATATGTTGATTTTGCTTTGGGCTATATTTGCCTTCATATTCTACAAGTGCGCTTAGTAGATCCTAAAAATACTCGCCACTGCCACTATATACCTGATGTAGTTGATAAAGCTTTAACAAGTGCACCAGTCTGCCAAGTTACAAGCAAGAAACCAACACCAATCATAGTCATCATTACCTTTACACTAATTAAATAACATGTCACTTTGTTACTTTGTTTGTTACCATTTTTCCAGCTGTTGTTTGCGGTGAGTTGTCACCATAACCTACTGTACTGAACGTATGAGAATGTCAAGGAAGAATTTCAGGGATAGCAATAAGGTTAAGACAAGAAACAATCATAAAAAAGAGGATACGACAACCATCCAGTAGACACATTCGTGGAACGTCAGTAACTGTCCGTCTGATGAACTTGACTCAATCAGCTGTATAACAGATGCAGTACAAAATATAAGAGAAACAAGTGTGAACATAACAACAAGAACTTGGCGGTGAACACCTACAAACTAAATAAGCTTGATACATGTAAAACAAATAAACACTACTACAAACCTGAAAGGAACCCAAATATTCTGTACGCCCTTATAATACGCATGGCACGTAGTATACGTAATGGACGTAAGAATCCAGAACTAGTAAGTGCCGACTCAGCTACGAGTAGTCGTCAAAAAAAAAAGGAGAAAAGAAATCAAGACATGTCATTTGACGAAATGAATATTTTGGCACGTGTCAAGAAACTACAACGAAAAAAAATCTAAATACGGGTTTTGCTGATTGCAGACTTTCAGTACCAAATATGATATTAGCAATGACAGGCATGATAGTGAAGAAATCAATAAGTGCAAAAGGGCTGAAAAAGTATTTGAGCCTATAAAGGTATGGAGTCAGTAAGGTGGTTTGTAGGTGACTCAATAACACTCTAAACGCACCTGTCATCAGCAACGTAGAACAATAGAACGTAGTCAACGGCGAATACCACCGAGAATAACACTTCAATGACAAACAGCCATACTGGTACAACGCCGTAGTTGTCCTCCAGGTATAGTTCTATAACGTAAAACACACAGCTGAGGATAGTGACGGCAATTTGAAAAATTAGCTATTTACCGTATTAACACTGTATATATGCTTGTTAGTATTCGGAGTAGGTCGTACCCATGCTTTGCCATATGTTGACGCGGATATAAAGTAACTAAGCCTTTGACGCAACGAAGGGCGCTGCGCTGTATTGTGGCGTTAAAATATCGTATTTTACGTTAGTACAGCGTACTTGCGAGATCGTATTGGCTTATTTCACTAAATCCTTTCTTTTCTTTGCAATTTGCACACCATCCTTTGGTTAGCCATTTAACCAATCGAAAAATGAATATAAACAATGGAACGAAGAAAAGCGGAGCAGCAATGACAAGCAAAACCTTGAACACTTCGTGCCATAACCCTGAAGCAGGCTTCATTGCCACCTATCGTATCAATACCTGTTTAAGGCAAAACCTGTAAATGTAGTCAAAAAAACTCAAAAACAATTTGTTTTCAGTTAAACGCTGCAGACATTCTTTCAAACGTTGCGTATATTATAGCAGTGACCTACTGCTAGTAGAACAGTGCTAAAACAGAGCTCGTGGCTTAAACGCAGTGGTGACACTCTTAATACCCAAACATCTGCGCTTGCATGAAACGTTGCCTTGTGCTCGTTGTAGTTTACTACACAACGCTCGTACTTTGTAGTAGCGCCGGCGAAGACAATCCATTTGTTAAAGAGCCTGCACGGAAGGATTTCAGTGCGTGAAGGACATCATTAGCGTAATTAACACATTGAAGTATGGGTAACTGGCGAATTTACACAAGTAACAGAAAATGGCGCTACAGCAAACAACGTAGCAATGTGGGATATAGTGAAGGGTAAATACAGATTTTTCTGACGAATAGTTCAATTTGTTACCAAACGTGCACCACAACAATTTAACATCTACTGGTAAGGCGTGTGGTGGTTTCTACGCGACGAACGTTATGATAGCTCTCGAGGATTGAATGGTGGGATTAATGCAATTTCGTCCTCTAGTATTGCTGGAGACGATGATTACTTCTTAGGAGGTGAATTTAATAACTTGGGTCACATGCAATCGTCACCAGTATCAGTCGAAGGATTTAACCTGGTACACTATCGGCCTCTATCTGTCACCTATGCACGTCATAAAACGCTTAGTTTAAACCTTGTTAGGTCGCCAGATGGAATGCAAGTTTATATCATTTCGAGCCTCTAGGACAAGGTCTTGAGGTGCGCTTTCAAGCGTAGGAACTACGATTGGATTTTAAAGCTTATCAAATGAATAATTTTTCTGGCTTTTTTTTTTGATTGATTGTCGGACCTATAACTCACAGAGTACAGGGTGAAAGGGTTGATAGTGTACTTGTTTCAGATATGAGTTTCTTGGTATTTTTCTCTGGGAAATTCGATTATGCTATAGGTATCTTGAAGTGATCTTTATCACGTGCATTGTTTTTAAAGGATTTTTTTTTATTGGTTTTTGAAAGAAAAAATTCAAAAAATCGCTTCGACGTTTACTTACGCTTTGCTCTTAATAGGACAGAATAGTACAAAGTTAAATAATATCGCTGGTTGGAATAGAAAAACATCAAAGTGGTTTCCATTGGTACTAGCTTGAAATTTGTTTATTTTTTTATTGGCTGAAACATTGTATTTATTCGAGTTTTTTTGTTCAGGGCCAAGGATTTAAATGTCAAGGATACTACCTCCCAGTGAAAAAAATGGCAATGAACTCTAGGGGTCTACTTTATGCATTATCAGTTAGTGTTGGTACACAAATAACACGCAGTTTCGATCACACAACCTTTTTTTTTCATTTTTAAAGTTTTCCTCTTTCTTTGCGCTGTAGAGGTTACTTGCATTATTATTTGCTTATGAATTCTTAAACCACCATTAGCGGATGATGTAGGTTGTATAGGCACATATGACTATATTAAAGACACGTGGGAGAATTTTGAATTTTCCATTGATGGTTCAATTAATGACATGGTTATTGATACAACTGACGACTCAGATGTCTTATATATTGGTGGTACGCTACTGAACCAGTATACACTTTTTTTTAATATTACATCAAAGGCTCATTTACTAAGATTAATGATCAGGATGTACAAGCGTAAGCAACCAGAGGTTTTGCGAAGCCATTTTTTTTGGAAAGCACAGAAATGCATGGCAAATGTCTTCCTTGTTTGCCATGGTTTCAAGATAGTTGAAAAAAAAAAGATTTTGACATGCCAAGCGTGATGTCCTTCTTTCTCTGTTTTTTAATGGTTTAGTTCTTCAGCAGAAGAGCGTCAAGGTTGTTGAATTTTTTTAATGTTTGATTTAGAGTAGCTATGTTAAATGCTACAACAAATGGTACTATACATATAAATCCTGTTGGTAGCACCCTTCAAAAATATCAAAACAACGATATTGTAGTATATACTATACTTGCACTCAAAAAGAACGTATTTTATATCGGTACGTTTAAAGGAGAAAAAACTATGTTTTAAGTTTTACTTATTTACAAGAAAGTTAACATTATTTTCACGTGCATGAAACGAATCAACTCTAACACTTTTATTTCAAGGTGGCACTTTTAATGTTACTGGGAGTTTCCGTAACACTGGATCAAATGTTGCTCGTCTCACTGAACATGGAACTTTTGAACCAGTTGGTAAAGGTGTTTATGGTCCAGATGATGCATGTGTCTCGAGTTTGTCTGTTGGTTCTGGAGACTTTGAAAGTATGTATACGTTTGACCCAATTACTATTTTATTTAATTCCCTTGACAACGTTCAAAGGGCTGCCAGTGGTTTTTTTGTTTTAATCGCTCAATTAAAAAGATTTTTCTTTTCTTTCCTTATCTTTCTTTTGACGCTCTGTTTCTCATTTTGCATTTCCAGAAACGCGTTTATTCATTGGTGGAAGATTCGATAAAGCAGGTGATCTAGATAGTCAGAATTTGGCTCAATACGAAATAGACGATGTTTCTGTACGCCTATCTTTTTTTGGAGGTGGCGGAATACTCACTTTTTAAGGGTTCGTATATTCCTGTGTTGAATGGCACCTATGGGCCAGTGACTGGTCTATTCGCAAGTACGTCTTCATAGCGCTTGCTTGATTTTATTGTTTTTAACTTTTTCTTCCTAGAGGAAGCTCCAACGCCACCATTTTTAGAGTTTTGGACACCACGTACGTGTTTGGATTTTTTAGAAGATTTTTTTTTATTTTGTGTTGTCTCTTTGAGGTTGTTCGAAATAATATATTCTTATTTTATTCTTAGTTATAATTGGACTTATTATTGCTGATGCTGGTGTTCTTATTGTTTTACTATTGCTTATGATATTATCTTATTTACAAATGAAGAATATTCTAAAAGATGAGTACTTACTCATGCCTCTTAACTAAGGAATCCAAAAAAAAGTTTTGAAAAAAAATCGAAAGAAATAAACATTGTACTAAAGCCAAAATTGACCACCCTCACTTCTACGCGTACTCAGGAACTACAAAAGCATCTGGTATTGTTATGTATCTCAATAGTAGCAAATACGGGTCAATTTAAGTCCGGTCAATATGATTCTACTAAGAACAAATGCAACAGCAAGCATCTCCCGAAATTTTTTTCCACATGTTCCAAACGGACATTTTCTGGTCTACAGGCTTAATTTGCTGTAATTTCTTTCATTTCATCGTTCTCCCAAGGACAATACAATAGGTATAACACGATTTCGAAGTCGATAAACAAGTTCGTCGGGTTTTTTTTCAAAACTAAGATAACGCTCTAATAGAACATCTATAAACATGTCTGAAGCTCCACCAAAGTCGAACAAGAGGAAAAACCAAGACGCAGAAGGCTCTTCAGACGTGGTCGCCAAAAAGCAAAGAAGAGTAAAAAAAACAAAAGACGAGTTTCTACAAGCTCTGAGAGACGGTAGTAAGTATTTTTTATCAACGTTTATGCACACGAGATCTCGTTTTTTTAATTTTGTTTTTTTTTCAAATCAGCCATTCCGTACAAAAAGTGCAGCCAGCCTGCGTTGAAGGAATATGTCGATGAGCGCGGATTAAGAGATAAGAAGGGTTATATTAAAAAAGCTGAGTTAATTGCTATCCTTGAAGCAGCAGATGAGAAGGCTTGAGAGTAGTGTAGGTGTTGTTTAAAACTAGCCGTTAATGAAAAAAAAAATAAACGCAAAAAAAAAATAAAGAATGTCCGGTTTGTTGGCATCACGTTCGATGACAGACCTCTAAATATGCTCAACCGCGTGTATTTGAATGTATATAGCGTATTTATGGTTTAAAACAGCAATCCTGACAGATTTTATGCAAACGCAAATTTTTTTTGGTTTTTTTTTTCGTAATTCTTTTGGCCAAAAGTGAAGAAAAAATTTCTCGTGGTTATTTTTTTTTTGATTTGAAACAAATAAAAAATTAGAAAAGCGTTTGTCTCACGCTTTTTAAAAAACCTCTACAAGGTCTAATGCATGCATATCGCTTGCGTTGGGTGTCTAGTACACTGTTAGAGGGTTTGATTTGCTCACCATGTTCAAGTACTTTTCAACGTTACCAAAAAACTCAAACAAAGAAAAAAACGCTCTTTCGACAGCGTTACAGAGAGCTCAATGCTGCACTTTCGAAATTTCCTCATGCAAGACTATGTAATGAAATCTAAAAAGGTTATTTTTACCAGCACGTGGAGTCATACGAGACTATAAGTTTTTTGTTTTCTATCGTTTTATGGTACAACTTTTTTGGGGTTTTTTTTTGTTTTTTTGGGATTTTGATTTAATCTTCATCTTCTTCTTCTTTTTTCTTCTCTTGCTTTGCTCTTTTGTTTGCTTTATGATCAGCAACAGTAGCAAGCTTTCTTTTTCTTTCAAACCTGCTTAGAGTATCTCTTGCGCCATAATTCTCAACAAGCTCTGATTTCTTGATACCTTCAGTTGCCAATTGTGCTCTTTCCATTGCTTTTTGTTCTTGTCTTCTTTTGACATTTGTAATAATTTGATCTCTTCTTTTATTCTGTTTATCTTCCATAATCTGTGTATCAGACTTGGACTTCCCTGGAGCCACGTATGGTCTTTCAGAGCGTATCTCTCCGTCTTTTGTTTCTTGCCATTTATCCTTAGATAGGGAAGATACAGCACCGATATACTTCATGTCTAGAGCAATCATATCCGGCTAAAAACAAAAAAGGTTAAAAAAACGCCGGCATAAAAAAAGCAAGAGGAAATTGTTTTTGGTTTTTTTTTTGAACGGAACGTACTTGTATCTTCTCTAAAGCTCTCTTAACTACGCCTTCTCTTCTTTGATGCTTTGTTGTAAATGGATTCTCAACGTTACTGTCAATATTAGGTTCTCCAGAACCTGGTATTACAAGAGAAGAAAAGCCCTTGTAAAATGTCAGAAACCAGTGGAGTGAAAAAATTACAGTTTAAACAATATTTTAGTCTCTTAAACCTTTAAACGTACATCGTAAGTTCCAACGCCAAGTACATCCTCGTATGGACAAAAATTAATGGAAGTTATTGGCGAATATGTCCTATGGTACACGTGAGATACGGTTTAAAAACAAAGCGAGCTATTGGATTTTTTCTTTTCCTTGTTTTGATTTTCCTGATTAAAATTGCTTACTTGTGCCTCATGTATGGTTCAGGTTTTGGTTTAGATTTCTCGGAGTCTGTTGAGGAAATATAATCCTTCCAAACTTCAACAATATTATCACGTGCCAAAGCAAGAAGTCCAAGTTGACTGAAACGAAGTAAATAAACAAAAACAACTCAAAAAATAATTTTCTTACCTGAACTTCACGTCTGTAAGACCACGACCTGTGTTGTATGTTTCGAGTTCTTTGAATGTTCTAAGATCCCACAATTTAACGGAACTTGGCCCAGCTGTGACCATAATGCTACAAAATAGTTATGTTTAGAACCGTTTCGATTTATAAACAGCGTTTTCTTGCCAAAATGGTGAGCCTTACCGACCAGTTCTGTCAACATCAATAGTAGATATAGCTCCTTTATGTGCTAATATTTGTGCGAGAGGTTTCTCTACTTTAGGTGCAATGAGTTTGACTTGTCCTAAAGCGAAGTGTGTTAACAATAAACTGACAAGTAAACTAGTGATGGTTACCATAATCAGCAACATGAATAACACCATTTGTATGATTAAGTGCAATAGGATAACTAGGACGAGCGCTGAACATTTTGCGACTGCATACTAAATCTCCAGTTGTAGAATCTTGATAGAGAGCAAATCCATACTTGCTCTGTTGTAAAGGAGTGAGCAAACAAATAATATAGAAAAAAAAGCGAAATGAGCTTGACGTACAACACCAAAAAGTAGAAAATGGTATGGTAGATATGACAAGTTTGTAGCGTGTTTAAAATGCTTTAAACGGCGTATTTCTGTTCCATGGTAGTCATAAACATAACAGTCTTCTTTTTGTGCTACAGCAAACATTGTCTCGTTGTGAAGAAATCTAAAGTTTAAAAAAATCAATATTTCTTTCATTCTTCCTGGCGTATTCACAAAAGAACAAAATACGCTGTTACGGTTTGATTACACCGAAGAAAACACGTGCAATGCAGTGTCATATAATAAAAGAACAAGAAAATTATGAGGAAGATAAACGCACGTGAAATCTTTGACAGTTTCTTGTAAAAATAGCTCACAATGAATATCACTTTTGTCCCAATCAAGAACAGCAATATGTCCTTTTCTACCACCCAGAATAGCTTCTCTACCACCTCTAAAGTACTTTGCTTTATAAGGACCAAGGTTCAACTCCAAATCAAATATCTACAACAAGTATTAGACAAGGGCAACAAACTAAACAACGAAGCCAAAAAAAAAATTCATCAAAAAAACAATTTACTGTATTTCGTTTTGTTTGCTTACTTTTTGTTTTGTTTGCATATCAATACCAGCAGATATTTCTCGTTGTGCTACACTAACAGTTGTACGATCTAGAAATCGATTAATTAATGATTAACCGTGAAATCATAGGATCAAAAAAAGTCAAAAAACAACTTACCATCTGTTTCAAGGAAACCAGCGTCGGTTTGATTGTGTATAAGCTCCATACGTGCAGCGTCTATAATACCTTTTTTAGTGGTTTTTACACGATACTCATTCTTTTTCTTGTGATGCCTAAAATTCACGTCCTATCTCGGGTGTCAGGTGATTTCTGTGTTATTTACATTGCTAGTATTGTCTACCACAAGCTATTGAGTCGTATAGACGTACTTGGGTGTTGACAGCAGCACCACGAATGTATTTGACACATTTATCCTTAATGGCAGTTGTATACTCCTTTTCTAGCTCTGGGTCGTAGAATTTGACGTCTGTCTCATCGAATTTTGTTGCCTCAAGCTTTGTTTTTTTTTGCTTCTTGAAACCGATGCTAGGGCGTTTAGCCTTTGGTTTTTCGGCTTGTACGACGTCTTCTGGTGCTGGTGGCCATTGTTTACCGTAGTCCTTTTAAAATTAGTTGGAGTGGCGTGTTTCGGTTTTGTACGTACTGGGAGGAATCTGAGACCCTTCGTAGCTCTAATGTAAAATTTCTTGTTGGCTTCTTGCAATTCAACTGGCCAAATTAATAGTATTTCTTGGCGTTATGACGTACTTGGAGCGTCTACGTTATTGTTTTGAGCCCATTCGAGCAGCGTAGAAAAAGCAAACGGCGTGATGCGTAATTTACGTATGACATGATGAAATTCGAGCCAACCGCCTTTGTAGACTTGGGCCCTAACACCTAGACCTTCCCTGCGTGGCCCAAATTTTAAAATACGCAGCAAGCGGTGCACCATCGAACGGTTTGGCGTACTGCCTTTTGATTTGTCCATGGTCAGTTACAGGAGAATCTAAAGAAAACAAGAATGGCGTGACTAAACCAGACTTAACGAACTATCACAGTACTCCACTGACATGTTCTACAGCACCAATGTAAGCTGCTCCATGATTTTAGAAGAATGGTCTATCAAAACGCACAAAGCGAATTATAGCGCGTAATGAGGGTATTCAGGCGCCAAAGGCGTACGCCAAAGAAGTATGAGCACGTTCTAGAGTACGTAACCGAACGGACGTTCAAGTTTCGTAATAGCATGTCACAGAACTACGCAAAAAGTTAGAAAATCAGCTAATAGTATGCGCAAGGACATTCTCAGGTATTTTTGTGAAAAAAAATTAACGCAAAGCTAACATACAGTAGAGACGCGTCAATGGTTCGCCTAGGATCTGTTGCGCGACAGTTAGGTATTAAAGTGTTAGATGATTGGTATACTGTTACAAATGAACAAGTTAATAATACAGGTGGCCTTTACGTTACTTCTAAGTACGTTTTAGTATATTCTTTCTTCAAATAGCTTCGAGCAAAGCCATCAAATCCTATTTTCAGCAAAAAAAAACTGACTTTTGTTGTAGAGCCCATTGGTCACTTTGTCGATCACTTTGTATAATATATCCAAATCATGAATGGAAACCATGGAGATTTACGTACAAAAAATGATTTGACATTTATTTTTAATGGCATAACTTACATTAATCTGACAGGCAAGCTCCGAATTCTCATTGGGATGATATTGATAATCAAAGAATGTTTTTTGAACATCTTGCAGAGTTACATGGATTAAAGCTTTTTGAAGACTTTTACCGGTTGACACTAAATGAGATGAAAGCATTAAAAGGAAGGAAAGCAGGCGGATACATCATTTCAAAGTACATACATTTTGACATGTCTATTTTTTTTTTTTTGACAGAAATTTGTTCGTTTTAAGCCTGTCTGCTTGTCAACTTGATGCTTTAATTATCTGATGTTGGCAACACATGGAAAATTCAAATCTGATAGATGTACTTCATTGGCGTATTACAATTAAACTTAACTCAAGGTGTCAAGTTGCCAAGCGGACAGCTCAAATATTTTACACGAAAAAAAGTTGTTAACAAGCTTTTTTGGTGCTATCTAATACTTATTTTGTAAACTAGATATGGGTCATTTCTGGAAACTCTTGAGTCGGTATATCCTCAATATGAATGGGTTCCATGGCGATTCACGTGAGTTACAAACAACTTAAGTGAGGGTATTAATTATACTAAGTACACTAATAGTAATACTCTCAAAGGTCATGAGATGCGTCAGTTTAATCGATATGCACAACAACTACGTGTATTAACTCTAGATGATTGGTATAGTATTAATATGGCAAAAGTCTTACGACTGGGTGCCAGCCACGATACAAACACGGGGTGCGTTCTGACAAAAAAAATAAAAGCGGATGTGCCGGTACTTTCTCTGCTTCCCGGTGAATATTGGCCTCCCAAACACTTTTCCATGCCTTATAAGGTTATACGTATATTGTGTTCAACCAATTATGGCGTCTAGATCCCACTTTAGGGGCTTCAGCCTGCTGTACTTTAAACATTCTTTAAATGCGAAAAGAAGCAGCAACAAATACGCTCCTCACTGTTGCTGATTTTTTATTTCAAGTCACAATCACTCTATAGCTGATACTCTAATGGATATATTCCCTGATTTTGAATGGGAACCATGCCGCTTCCAGTGCGTCGGTTTTTATTATGAAATCTAGTTTAACGCGGGTTTTGTAGACGTGTTCCTTACCGTTATTGGAAAAAGATACAAGGATTACGTGTCACTTTCAATCACATTGGTAAACGTTTAAATGTTAAACATCTTGAAGATTGGCATGACGTACAAAGCCAAGATATCAATGAATTAGGTGATATCAGGCGTGTTCTAGATAAGTAAGTCTCCTTTACAAGGCGTACAGCCAGACAAAACGAAACCAATAGTACTTTTTTTTTCTTATTATGCACTTCGAAAACTGTACTGTATGGTGTATTCTGGCTTACAAGATTTGTTTAGTTTCAATAGATCTGTTGCTAGAGCTGTTGTTACAATATTTCCTGAGTACCCATGGCACTTCAAGTGCGTAAAACACATGAAACGAACAACAAAACACAAAACTGTATGTTTATTTGTTGATTATCCTTGTAGGCATATATCAACACGGCATGCTCAGGGACATTGGGATAACCTAAAAAACAGATTAAATTTCTTAAGAGATGTATCAATAGAACATGGCATTGACTCACCTAAAAACTGGTAAAGTGTCTATCGACTAATTTTGTTCAAAAGAGAAAAACAAACACAAAGAAATATGACAAATCTTATTTTCTTACTTTATTGCTTTTTACAGGTATCGATACTCAATAGGTAGATTCAACGGATACAGTGCTATTGGCATGGCAGCTCACTTCCAAGATTCCCTTTCCGATTTCTACCCACGTGCTCAGTGGAACTGGAGCAACATCACAAGACTGAATAAAAAATCACATCAGAGGTATCCCGTCTTCATCTTCTTTGTTTAAACTCAGGGTGATAATTAGACGTATTCTCGAAATGACAAGAATTTTATTCGGTTCACAATGTGTAGAAGAAGAGCACCCAATAGGTTTGAGACATAGTTCAGGGTTAGCACTAGTTGTAGATATCTTTGTACCGGAGTATAACATTGCCATTGAGTATCAAGGTAAACACAATGAATTTTATCTTATTTGCGAGCTACTAAACTATGTTCGTATAAGGTGAACATCATTATTACGACGCTGTAAAACAAGTTCTTCCTTCCACAATTTTTGAAGCAAGAGATGAAGAGAAGATGCATCAATGCGAAGCAAGCGGTTCGTTCAAAGTTTTTTGAATTGTGTGGTTCTTTGTGTTGTTCTAGACTATTTTGAACAACAGTCAACATTGTCACTATGATTAAAATACGCTAATGAAATACGCATGTAGGTATTACGTTGATACCTATTCCATACTGGTACGAGGAAAAGATTTGTTTATAAAACCTTATTTTTTTCAAAGGTGGGACAATAAGATAGCTACATTGGCTGCTACCATACGTATTTATGCGCCTTATGTAAAATTTGCAATAGATACACACGGCATGGCGGTTAATTTAATTGGAGATGCTCCACCAAATGACCGTAAGTCAATTTCTTGAAATTGTAATTTAATTCTATTTCTATTCATTATGGAATGGTGTTTTTTAAAACAAGAACAACAAATTAACGCAAAATGTTCAACAACATTATATTAAACCAACTATTTAGCTTCAAAATCAGGTAATATGATGCAATCAACACCAGTGCAGGTGATGAGGACCCACAGTTAAAAATAACTTTGTGTAAAAATCGTTTTCAAACAAAACAAAAAAACAAAAAAGAAATAAACGAAATTGTATTTGTAACTACACCCACAGATGTGTACACAACGAATAACATCTCAACAAACGATTAAAACAACAGGCCCACAACATGGAGAAACAAAAACATGTTACATGTAACATTAACGAATAAGTGACACTGGCTCGCCTTGTGGTTAAAAAGTTGAAATAATCGTGTGGATACAGAAATTACAAAAAAAAATACAGGAATTCTATCTGTTCCAAAAGAATGCGCCAAACAGTAACAAATAAAGGAGGTGTTAAAAAACACCAATGTTGGCTCTCGGCCATGCGCGATACTAAATCGACTTTACTTTGAGCTTTTCTTCGAGCGTACGGAACGTGTGCTCGACTTTCTCTTCACGGCTTTGCCGGTCTTCTTTGTGGTACGTTTCTTTGTAGCCTTGCGAGTTGCTGTCTTACGCTTTGGTTTCTTTGTGGTGGTTCTCTTGGCGGTCTTTTTGGCAGCAGGCTTCTTTTTAGGGGCAGCTTTCTTTCTGAGAGCGGTACGGAAAGCTGGGCTTAGACGGTATGAGGCGCGTGTAGTCTTTACAAGGACCTCTTTCTCGACTAGGCGTCTGAGTTGGATACGAAGAGAGCGCTTGAGAGTTGGTTCTGGGACTTTGTAGTTCTCAAGGATGTATTTGGCAATTGCGACATTGGAGGCTCCTTTACGGACCTTACCGACGTCAAGGACGGCTTTGCCAACCATCTCTTGGTATGAAGGGTAAGCCTTTGGCTTAGTAGTTTTCTTTGCTTTGGATTTAGATTTAGGTGCGCTTGGCATGTTGTTTTGATTGTTTCGGTTGAAGTTAAAGGGCGTTTTTTAACGGTAATGTTGTTCGCGATGTAAAAAAAACTGACCAACCAGCGTCGACTTTCAAAAAAATGCACCAATCACATTCGAAACGAAAATTCGCCGCATTTTCGAATAGTCTGTACACCTTTACCTGTACTCGTATTTGCTCTATGACACTTACTACATGTGTTGCCATGACCAACGAATTAACGGCTTTCAAAATAATTTTCTCACATACTGACACTATGTCACAGTGCCTCTCCACGCGTTGGCGAACTATGTAACCGGTTTTAAACCATAACGTCTCACTGCTGATATTATCCAAGCTTTGAAATTTGTTGATTGTTGCACTTGGGAGATTATTATTTTTGAACACTAAAAATGCTTGATACAAAGAGAAAATTTGAGGGCGACGCGGGCACAGAACATGTAGCAAAGCGCCCAAAGGTTGTAGCAACCCAAGATAAGATTAATGATTGCCTTCGGGTGGTTAAAGCCCTGATGAAGCATAAATACGGCTGGCCGTTTAATAAGCCTGTCGATCCAGCCGCATTGGCTATCCCCGACTATTTTGACGTTATTAAACACCCTATGGATCTTGGAACCATAAAAGTGAGATTTAATTTATTTATTGTTTAATACGCCTTCTTACGCTCCAGTAGGGTCGTTTAGACGAAAATAAATACCAAACAGTCGAAGAATTTCACTCCGACGTAATGCTCGTTTGGTCGAATGCTCTCACGTTCAACCAAGCTGGTTCACACATTTGTATCATGACCGAGGAGCTCAAGCAATTGTATATTAAAAAATGGGATACTTTACAAAAGAAATGGTCAAAACAAGGTACTATAACGACTGATAGTGTCAAATTAAAACAATACAGTCCACGAACATCAGAAACTCACCTAAAAAAATTCCTTGCTTTGTCTTTAATTTTTTGGAATTATTTCACGCTCATGGCGATTTGTTTTGTACAATAATTATATTTTTGGCCTAAAAATCAAATGGCGCGCGATTTTTTTTTGCTTTCTATCAACGGAATTATCGGGACCTGTGACCCCTTTTAACCAACCTATATTGTCATTATGCTCATATTATATTAGCTGGTGGTACTGGATCTACTACACGTTCTGGAAGAACGTACGTGCAATAATAATTTTCAATTTTTTCAAAAAGAGATTGTATCCTAGTATTTGTATCTAATGTTAATATAGGCGTGCTAAAACAGAGTATGTGATTTATAAATTGCTGGTGTTTTTTTTGGCACACATTTAACTGTTTTTTTTTCAAAAGGGAAGTAAAGGAGATGTCTTACGAAGATAAACGCCAATTATGTATGGCTGTTAATAACTTGAATAGCAAGTATTTGAATAGGGTCGTACAGATAATACACAACGCGCTCAACGATTTCCCTAAGGTAAGGCAACGTAGCCTTCATTAATTTTCAGAAAAAAAAAATCTCAGCCTTAAACAATTATTACGCCCAAATGACGTAAAGCCTCACAGGAGACAATTTTTTTTTTGTAATTCTATTTCAATTTTTTTAACGCTAGTTGTTATTTTGATTGTATCTGGGCTTGACTCATTTTTGACTTATTCATTTGTGGGATAAAAAAATAATGATTTTTCTTTTAGGATAAAAACGCGGAAGAAGTTGAAGTGAATATTGAGCTTTTGCCAATTGATACGCTACGCGAACTTGAGGCTTATGCCAAAGAAGTAATTGCTAACCACGAAGATGCTACATTGAAACCGCAAGCGCTTTGATCAGGCCTAAAAGTGAAAGCGTTTATAATTTTGTATAAAACTAGCCTGTTGCCACGGAATTTAGCCCGTGAAGTGTATGTAGTAAGAAGAAGCGTAACAAGAGGTTTCATAAAAGAATAAAATGCATTCGCAATTTTTGACGTTTTGTCGATAACGTCTCTTTGTACGCGTTTTGTGCGTACTCAGAGTCAATACTCGTTAATTTAGCGTACAATAGCAGCTAACCAATTTGTTCAACAACAGTTTGGGCATTTTTTTTGACTGTCACAACTGTTCATTGCTCTGGTGCCGTTTAGGAATTTTGAGTTACGTATTAGTGAGCCAGTTTGTATGTTTATACGCTCTTATGCTGCGGGAAGGTGATTGGCGCAAGCGTAGTTTTGAAGCAATCAATAGCCAGTAAAATGATGCTTTCACATGTGACACTACGGTTAAATAAATTTTGCAAGTAAGACCAAATTATGAATTCTAACTAGTTCAAGCCACCTTTAAGCAATCAAAGATAAAGTCAAGTACAATCTCTTGCTGTTCACATAACCATTTTCTTTCAGTTACTTGATTGATAATGAGCAACAATAACACGTATATGAGCTGCTTTGTGAGTATTATCGGTAGTAAGGGTGCTGGTAAAAGTGGATTAAAAGTTCGGTTTACTATGCGTTTATATTGCGACGTCGCTTAGACCCAACAATATCAGGCAGTTTTATAAGAGAACACGAGGTTGATGGCAAGTTTTGCCATACTCAAGTAATAGAAGGACAACTAGAGTTTGTAGCGTTACGTAAACAAGTATGGATGCCTTGTACATCTTTTAAATAATACTATTGTAAGTTTTCCAAAAAGTGTGATGGATACTTGTTTGTTTACTCTGTGGCAGATCGTAAGAGTTTTGAAGACATAGAACCTATGTTCAATACATTATTAGAGTACGTTTTGAGGAGGAAAACTGTTGACAAGATTGTGTTTTTTCCTACTTTTTGTTCGTGACACAAAATCTAGACGTTGTCTGTACTTTTGACTGGTTTCGTGCTCTTAACCTTTCTGTTAGGGACAGGGGCGTTGAGAGTATTCCCATGGTTATTGTTGGGAGTATGGTTGATAAAGAAAAGGAGCGAGTTGTTGAAACTAGCGAGGGCTTAAAGTTAGCTGAAAAATTGTCCTGCCCTTTTGTTGAAGTTTCAAGCAAGGATGATGTTAACATTGAGGAGCCTTTCACGCTTCTCGCTAGACAAATAAGGGATTGTAAAATAACATCAACAGAAAAGACTAAGAGCAAGAGTTGGTTCAAGTGTTGGTAACAATGATCTTTCGACAGTTCTACTAAGTTCAATTCCTTTGTTGGATCGCAGATTTTTTTCAATAAACGCTAGTTAGCACTATCACGTGCCTATTTTTGAAAATCGGTAAGTGGTGCGTGTTTTGCATGTAGCTTTTTCTCTGGCCAGACATTCAGCTGTTGTGGACTACGTCTTTTGCCTGTTCCCAGTGTCAGTTGCTTTTTGCGGACAGTCATTTTGTGAAGTCAGGTATTTCGTATCAATTTTATTGTGAAACACTTAAGTGACTTGAGTACTCAATTATTTTCACGTGTTCGAAGCGTCACGCACGTTTCTTTATTGCTGTTGTAAAAATGGGTAATAATATAAGTGCTACGGCTGAAGAAAAGCGATTAGCAAAGAGAGAGCTATTATCCGTGCTAGAAGGGTTTCTGAAAGGCACACGAGACAAAGAACTTTCTGACAAAGGAAATCGCTAAAGCTTTTTAGGATTTTGCGTTTACTTTGTCCCCATGTGCCTTCTGAAGCGACGTGTTACCGGTATTCGGCGTGGTTTGGCTCTTGGAACTTTTTGTGGAGGTTTTAGGGCGTTAAACGCAGTGGTAAAGCTCTTAAAGATGAGTACGCAACCTGTAAAAGAGAAAGCTGCCCAACTTGGTTGTTTTTGTTATGAGAAAAGATTTTCTCCAGTCAGATTCGTTTTACTAAAACCTTGCAGGAAAGAAAATGCCTGAGGTATCGCCTAGACTAAAATTAGCATGTATTTCAGCAGTCAGTATGGCGGCAGCGTTAGTTGTGGACGGAGAACTTCACACGAGCTCAATTATTGTCAATTGGCAAGCCGTTTTTTTACTTTGAGATGGTCTCGCAACTAATACTGTCTTAGGTTCTTAGTGCGCGGATTGCGTACACTTGCGCCAGATGTACCATATGGAGCTACAATAATCATGTGTTTGGCTTCTAGTCAAATCTTATCGACATGGCTTCAAGAACCCTCTGAATTACATGGATCTTATCTCAATTTTCTTAATTATCATGGAGGACAGTCAAAGCATAACATGCATATTCTTCAAACTCATCGTGGAGAACATCTGAATCCATGCACTGTCACTCATCCAGGTAAATTATAAGTTACCACAGATTAAGTCCACGTGACACAAACAGCATCACAGGCGACCACTTGAGTTTTTGTTTTGTTTAAAAATTTACTTTTTGTCGTGCCTGGCTTGGAGTGTAATCATTTTTTAATTACTCATGATATTAAAGGCATGTCACATGTACGATACATAATGAATTTTTGGCTTTCTGAGATGAGAAGAGCTATACCAGTATACTTACCCTTATACGTTATATTCTTTGTTTTGGGAAAGAACAGAAACAAGACTTTGCTGGTTTATAATATTCTACGTTCGAGTACTTTCCTCGCTACTTACTGCACTATTGGATGGGGTTCTGGATGTGCTTATTATGGTATGACAGGAAGAAACTTCACACGAACAAACCTGACTCATCACACGTGCGCATTTTTGTTTTGTTATTTGTTCTTTTGGTTGTTGCTTATTGTTGTTGACAGGTGGCTGGCTGGGTTGGCAACACTGATTGATAGACCTAATAGGCGTAAAGAACTTGCAGCGTATTGTTTGACTTATGCTATTGACTCAATGTATACGCACTTACGTAACAAAGGTAAAGAAAACGTGTACAACATGGCTGACACTAACATCACTTTTTTTGCAGATATTCTTGGCCATCCTCCATCCTGGATGAGCGGCCTTATTCTTATTATTTCACTAGCTCTTATGATGTATTCTTTTGAGCTTCAACCAGGTACATCGCAATATTGCCAGGAAAGGCACTAACTAAATTATGTAGGTTTCTTAACGAAATGGCTGTTGAATATTGACAAAAACAAGTTTCTTGAGGATCAACAAGACAAAAAAGATAGGCTACGATTAGATCATGGACACCCAGAATTAAGGCATACAACATAACTTCTGACATTGTTCAAAAGGGTACACTGTAAACGAAAAGACAGTATGTCACCCCAGAAAATAAACTAAAAACTTGCGTCTAATAACGCATCGCAGTGGTTACTATTTTATTGCATAAAGTGGAAAATAAGAAAAATCCAAGAGCGGAAAATAGGCGTAGAAGAAAAAGAGTGTTCACGTTTTATTATTAGTGTCTTGGTTCTAAAGCAACAGCTTTGTTCTTACAATTTTCCTGTTTTATGCAATGACAAGGTTATGCCACTGCCATGTGCCATCAGGATCAAACGAACTGGTGTCTTCGTGTAACGCATTATTCCTACACCAATACCATGTTGATAACCACACAGGATCTTGACTAACAAGAACACCTTCTAAAAACTTTAAAACGTGATTGATATTAACAGTAGTGACTCTTAAGATCTTCAAATAAGGGCCAAGTGTTTTAATGAACCTGTAAGTAATATTACGACACCCTGATACATCAAGATGACGTACACCAACAAGAGACTTTATACTATCATCAGAAACACGAAGATGACTAAGATTTAATGCATAAACACCAGCAAGAGCTTTGATGCCAACATCAGTAACAGTAAAACAACCGCTTAGTCCAAGAGTATGTGCACCAGCTAAAGCTTTTATACCTTCATCACTAACACCCACACAACTAGCTAGGTTAGCTGTATGTACTCCAGCAAGTGCTTTAACACCTTCATTTGAAATATGACAACAAATCAAAAAAATCTTGTGAACACCAGCCAATGCTTTTAAGCTATCATCTGTTATTGTTGTCCAACTTAAGTCAATTGTATGTACGCCAGCCAATGCTTTTACACCTTCATCTGAAATACGTGTATGAGAAAGACATATTGTATGAACACCAGCAAGAGTCTTAAGTCCATCATCTGTCAAGTGAAGACAGCGAGCTAAATCAATTGTATGAACACCTGCTAAGGCAGAAATACCTCTATCTGTTATCTCGCATGTAGCAAGAGCAACAACATGTGCACCAGCTAGTGCTATAAATCCTTCATCTGTTAGATCAGCACAACCTGTTACACCTATAGAATGTACACCAGAGAGCGCTTTAAGTGACTTATCTGTTATATTAAAGTAACTTATATCAATACGTTCAACACCTGATAAAGAGCATATACCTTCGTCTGTTATTGCTGTAGGGTTATCTGATTGTTGTAGAGTGTGAGATATTGTTAGTGTCTTGACTCCAGAGAGGGATTTTAGTATATCATCTGTTATAATGTTGTTACGGCCTAGGTGTAAGTGTTTGGCTCCTTTTAAGGCTTTTATGTCGCAAGCGCATTTTATTGTTATGATAGAGTTTTTTAAAACGCCTCTGTATGTTTGTATGCGATCAATTAATGTTGTTGAGTTGATGTAGACGTTTTTATAGCCAAGAAAGTCGTGTATTACTTGAGCCGTTAGTTTACATACTTGAGCTATTGCGTAACGCTCTGTATCAGCGCATAAGCTTATTATAAGGCATATAAGCTCGTTTGGAAGGTAATCGATAAACGACATTGTTTCAACGGCATCTTGTAGGTACTTCGCTCGCTTTGACGTCATTTTGTAGATCTAGCTCGAAGTCAGACGCATTGCTTCAATTTTGTTTAACGGACGCGTTTGTATTTTTTACGGTATTTAGTAGTGGTTTGATGCGTCAGCGTCGTTTATTACTGTTTGAATAAGTTTGGCAATTAAGGCCGACTATTGCGCAGGTTTGGTGTCACATATTCATGCAAACGTGTTGTAGCTGTTAGGAAATAGAATTGAAGGTTACAATGGACAAAAAGTTACTCCGTTCCGAATTACAGTGTCCAATTTGTAGAAGTATGTTCTGCGAGCCAATAACGATTGGTTGTGGTGCGTTGTTAGAGAAAAGAACAAACTTTGTGAAGATTACTGTTTTTCATTGTACGCCAAGTGACAACTACTAGGCCATTCTTTTTGCCGAAAATGC
The DNA here is from genome assembly GCA_038496445.1 of Trichosphaerium sp. ATCC 40318. NCBI lineage: Eukaryota > Discosea > Flabellinia > Trichosidae > Trichosphaerium > Trichosphaerium sp. ATCC 40318. The sequence continues at coordinate 83,757 of JALMLS010000640.1, forward strand.
ATCGTAAGGTATGTTTGCGCTAGTACGTATTAAATATTTACGTAAACGCTTGTAGCGCATCTATTTCGCAAAAAAATGCGTGGTACGTCATAGATACATTGTTTTAAGACTAATTGTACAGTCCACTATGTCGACAGCCTTTTTACATTACTTTAAACCATCCAATAAACACAACGATACAAAACATAATAACTGCAATGTTCAAAGAAGAGTTTCTTGAACAACAGATAGAGAATTTACCAAAACAAGAAAATCAAGAAGAGTTTACAGTCCCTCTCTTTGTACTTGGCTTGGTTCTTTTCCCTAACGCTAAGACACAAATTTGGGCACATGAACCGAGATATGTAACAATGATTCAGCAGTGCTTGCAGTCGTCAGGTACGTTGACATGGGTTGAGTTTTTTCTTTCTTTTTTCCTCTCAATGGTTTTTCAGGTCAATTCGGGATTGTACGAAGTGATGGACGAGGTGGTATAGAAGAATTTGGTACATTAGTTAAAATAGAGGCAGCAGAAGCATGTATAGGATCAATGCATCATCTGTATACTCAAGGCACAACGATTTTATTGAAAGTTGTTGGAAAATATCGGATACAACTTTCCAGCTGTGAGCTGAATCCGTACGTTCCTCCCTGGTGGTATGGCCAATACCATTGTCTTATTCTACAAATAGTTCAGGGTATTGGGTTGGTAAAGCGTCCAAGGCTGTTGATAGTATCGATCCTGCGGCAGCTCAAATGTTAGACCAATTAAAAATAGTTGCTGAGAAAAAAGCACGTGAACTTCAACTTCTTAATCACGTGACGGAACCAGTACCTTCAGATCCAAGACAATTTTCTTTTTTCCTTGCAAATAATTTACGTATGCACCAACACACAAGATATGCTGTACGTTGCACGTGGGAATCATTCGTTGTTTGTTTTTAATTTTTGATTGATTTGTCTTTTAGATGCTCAAGGAATTTGATACAGCAAAACGATTAGGGTTGTTGTGTAAGTATTTGGATACATATACACCATACTCTTGTACAATATTGTAGATAGATACTATAAAATAAAAACGAGCGCTAAATATGGAAGTGTTATTACCATTGATCTTCATTTATTTCTATGTTCGCTAGTGTAACTAATTGTTGATACAAGTATCTGTGAGCAGTTATGCATTGTTGTGGCTAATACAAACAGCCACAAATAGCTTGCTTACTCTAGCGTGGTTATCAGTGCTCACAACGACCTAAAACTAAGTTAGCGCTAAGGCAAAAATAGTTTGGCTAACTGATGCCTTAAGAAGACAACATTCTCTGAAACAGCGAAGCCACGTTAGCACAAATGTACTGGTTACCAATTGAGCTCGTAGAGGATACTGCGGTATTTCTAGTACCAGACTTAGACTCTGTAATAAACCTTGGGAGTACATGTCAACGATTCAATGCTATGATAAAAAATGAAGCGTTTTGTAAATGTATGTATCGTAAAGTACTTGAGGACAGGTTTGTGGTTTGTTTGAAAAAGTTGTTTCTCTTATTTTATTCAAGGTTGAATATAGACACTCTACAGCCTCCTACGGATTTTTCTTGGCATCGAGTGCGTTACCAGACACGTATGGATTCTGATTATCAATACACAGGCGATTAAGGAAAGAATAAGAGGTTTACACAAAAAACCAACAACTTTGGCTTGCCCGCCACAGGATATTGAACTAAAAGCAGGTACATGGATAGAAAGTGTTAAAGTGATGTACAGCAGAAGTTCTTCGCGTTATCATTGTAAGTATCATGTGCTATTACAACTTTTTGTTAATTGTTTTTATTTTTCGGATAGACAGTGTGGAGTACAAAACAAACGAGGGAGAACTTATCCGATGGAGAGCAGAGCGCCCTCTCAATACTGTACATGAAGGGTTGTATCTACAAGAATTATATTGGCCTGCATGGTTTATAAAAAGGTGTTTTCCTATCTTTTGGGAAGACCCCATTTATCTAATGATGCTCAAACAAAGACATATTGTTGAGATTAATTTGGTTGCTGACGCTGGAGTCAGATACCTCTCATTTCTTTTTAGTGACGGCCATGTATCAGGTACTTTAGAAATACAGTTTTTATCGTAACCCTTTCTTTTTCAGAAGCTGGAGATAAGACAGCAGGAGAAGTACAAAAAATAACCTTTCTTGGCACTGAGACACGTGATATAAAGATCCAAGCCAACCGAGGTGTGATCATTGATAAAATTGGCTTCGTCACTGCCAAGCAATCTACTAAATACTATGGTGGAAGGGGCGGTTTCCATCTCCCATCCATGCAAGGGCATATCGTTAATGTGAACATGACGTGTAGAATGTGGAGAGGCGTTTTGACTATTGAACATATTATAGCCATAATGGCTCGTGATGATTCCTTGCTACATCATATTTTCTAAAGGGATGGTCGATATTAACAATTTATATGATGTTAAAGTTACCACAATTGGACAGTACTAAGGTGAATTTTAATATACACGTGATCGAGTATTCCGAATAAATTACAATTATAAAGGTCTCCAAAAAAATTGATCAAAAAATTTGCTATCTTCCGTTAACTAGCTATTTCGCCAAGTATTTTTCGCTCTGAAAGCTCTTTATTTGTTGTAGCATGCGTTGGAGCACTTTTAAAGAGTAAAATAAATAAACGAAATAAGTGGTTGACTAACGTTACTGAAAACGGACAATATGAAAAACTAAAGCGTGTGTAAGGTTTTTTAGACCAGAAAGGCTTATTTGATTTTTATTAACTTTCTGTTAACTATCAGAAATATCACGATGGTTCTTTTTCGCCACTTGACGTTATCTTCGAGGAATAATCCACGTTCGAAAATTTTTTATTTCGAAAAAATCACAGCAGAATTGCTATGAGGTACCTATTTTGTAACCTTTTAGAATACAAAAAAAATCTCTAAATAATATTGCTAGATGGCCAAAAAATTCACGTGTTTTTTTGGGACAAGTTCATTGTTGGAGATACAAATTATGATTCTCTTAAACGGAACCTATAAGCTTTACTTGTTATTGCCTCTCGGATTATATAAAGTTTGCATTCACCATTCAATACTATTCAAAAACTGCACTACACACAACACCACCCTAGAAGAAGGTGTAGATATTTAATAGCTATCACAACAAACACTGCGTTAAACAAGAATGAACAGTGTGACTATCTACAACGTACAACAACTACATAGATACCCAGTGATTAAATCAGACCCTTCTACGGTATCTTCACGTGCAGCCAACCGTACGATTCTTCTTTTTTTTTTTGTTCGACTAGCTAAAACAAACGTACAAAGTTCAATTAAACCTTCAAAACAACTAGTGAATACTTTTTTACGCTTTGTTCCTTCATCTGGCAATTACTTTTCATGTTTTGTGACCGGAAAACTGGCTTCGAAGTCTTTCAGTTACTTCATTCAATCTAACACACGTGCGCTAATGATATATAGGTACTATAAACGCTGAACAGCATGATTCCTCTTGTTGGACAGCGACAGCAATAGTCAGGAAAGATGTTAATGGCATTAATCTTGTTCGCAAAGTAGGCGAGAGTACAAACAAGGAGAAAGGCTTTAAAATAACTCAAAAATCATTAAACCAGAGTTTGTCGTTTAGCTTCCTCTATGAAAATGAATCAGAAGGATGGAGCAACCATAAGTACGTTCGAAACCTATCTACAAAGAAATGACTAAACAACAAAAAGTTTCAAAGTAATATCTCGTCGATACAGCAGTGTGGAGTTCGAGTCCTCAACAAAATCGTGGCGTATTATCATGGAGATAGCACCATGCGCTGATAGGAGGTATATCGACATTATAGTTAAAGGGAGGTTTAACAGCAAATCAAAAGGACGGTAAGCACATGACGCATAACAAGCTCGTACCATTTTTTCTAATAATTTCTGTAAGGCATCTTTTGGAGATAAAAAACTCTTCCAGAAAAACAGTCCTTAGATGCTTTATTACGGTTATTCACAGAGGAGTACAGGAGAGAAAAGAAGCAAAGAAAAAAAAAGAAAAACAACGTGAGAAGTGCGAAATCAAAGAGGAACCAGTCACGTGTTCAGACAAATCACAACAATTAGCCACGCCCATGGAATGTGATATTAAACAAGATGTAAACAGATGCTTACAGCAAGATTTATTCAAGGTCCTTGATAAATGTGATGAATCGTTAACCACACACTCTACGCCAATGATTATTGATCATCTACACCATCGGGATTTGATCGATGAAAAAATGTATCTACCAGTACGTGAAATTGTTTGTTACTTTTGTGCTTGGCACTTCTAATAGTTTTTTACTAGGAGTTGCAACCACTATTTAACACTGATGTATTATCTATAACAGACAGATCCTATAGACAGTGTTTGGAATTAGTAGGATTTAATGAAATTTGCGTCTAGAGAAACAGCTATAATAAAGTGTAAAATTATGGTAATTACTAGTTAAAATTGCGACCATGTATTTATCTACAACCACAAGTTCTTTTACAACTAAGGGGAGATCAATCTGATGCTACAGCGACTATAGCTGACGCATGGACTTGTAAAAGGTTGTCGTACTAACAAATTAATTATGAAGTAAAGCTTAACGCACATGAACAAGTAAATAAAACACTAATGAGTTACTTGAACGCATACCATAACAGAAAACAGGTTAAACATGTATTTATTGATGATGCTACAAGTTGTTTCTAAAGCAATAATAGAGATGATAAGATCATAACAAAGGATGCAATAGCTACGTTCAAAGTTGATGCAGGCTAAAGAAAAAAATACATAAGCATCAGGCAACAGAGAACAAACAAGAAAAATTTCCGAAATAAACAAGAATAGACGTACGCTCGCATTTTCTCCTCTTCCAGCGATTGTGGATGACACGTGAACGTTATCAACATAAAAAGTTACAAGATCTTCTTGTCTTGCTTGGATCATAAATCCTGTACCATCAGCTCCACCTTTGGTGAGAGACCCAACAGGAATCGTAACCTACAAAGAAAAAAATTTTAGTTGACGTTCGAAAAATAAAGGGTACTTACTCTTGTCCATTCGTCTTTCTTCAATTCTCCTGGACTTGGTGCTGCAGCACTATCTGGTTGTCCGCCATTATTAGTATATATACCAATCTGTATCTTAATATCCTTATCGGCACGCATCCACATGTTGAGGTTGTCGTCTGCAGCTAAACATTTTGGGTTGCTCTAAAATATAAGTTAGCTCTATTGAAAACGAATACAAAAACACCACATACGTCAGGACAGACGAACTTGAGGCCACCCCAAGCACCAGTAATTTTACCACGACCAGATGTAGATCCGCATTTGACCGGAGATTCTACAATACTAGAAAAGGTAAGCACGTGCACAATAAAACAAAAATAATGAAAAAGGCCTTTTTTTGTGATCTGTGTTTTGTGAAGTTATTAAAAGATACGTACGACCATTGACGATTCCAACCTTGCTCTTGGACTTTATTTTCAAGGTCATCCTCAAAAATATTAAAGCCACTGAACTCACATTCGCCACTACCACTGCTACCACTTGGTGTTGGAGTAGCTGCAGGCGTAGGCGTAGCGGAAGGTGTTGGTGTAGCTGAAGGAGTTGGAGTGGTTGCTGGTGTTGGAGTAGTAGCTGGTGTTGGAGTTGTTGAACTTCCACCGAATTGACTTCCAGTATCAATGTATTGAGTAGCACGGTTGTACATGTCTCTTGTGACAGAGAAAGTGATAGTCTCGTCAAAGATGGACGTAACACGAGCAGTAACTGGGAAGTTCATCATAGGAGCTAATCAAAAATAAGTTAGTTTTTTAAATGACAAACTCAGTAAGACTACATACTCGGATTGATGAACCTGTTTTGGCTATTTTCTCTTGTTAGAGTTTTCCAACCACCCTATGGCAAATATTAGCACCCAAGCAACATTCGTTGTCAAACAACAAAGAAAAGAGAACGACGGTGCTTTTTCAGAAACATAAAATTTTGATGAATGCAACGTACAAGGTTAAGTTCCATAGATTTAATAGGGTACTTGTGATTTCTAAGACTGATTTGACTGTAGTAGATGTTGTTCTCCTTCAAAGCAATTTGGATACCACCTGCGAAAGAGTACGTGAGCGTCAAATAAAAACAAAAACAAAGCAAAAAATCCTAAGAACAAAGTTTTTCTTTTGAAAAAATAGAAAACAGTTAGAGTCAGGTACCTGTAGTAGGACATGGAATACCCTTCCAGTCAATTACACAAATACCACTGGCAGCTATGGCAAAATCGACATGATTGTCTGTACACTCAGGACACAAGTTTGCAGCGAAAACCTTCAATGGAACGCCTCTTGGGATTTCTGATCCGCATCCGCTACCACCCGTTGGGTGTACAGTCATTTCAGCGCACATTCCGCATTTTGCAACGAAATCACTCTAAGGGTTGACAAGTTTCATTAGAACGAAGTTCTACAAAAAAAACAAGAAAAAAATGATAACGGTTATCAGTTTCTCCTACAAAACCACGTTTCATTTCGTTTGAAAAAAAAACTTTTCAACGTACAACACCAGGTCCAATTGCTACTGTGTACATACCAGAGGTACCTAGGAATAACTTAGAGACCATACCCAATACACAAAATAGAACTGGGTACGAAAAGAACAAAAAAAGTCTAGTAACGAACCTGATTCTACAGCGGCACCCATTGGAGTCCAGGCTTTATTACCAATTTGACCAAAACTACATGGTCCGTTGCTTCCATCAACTATGGAACAAAAACGTTAGTCCCGGTTTGTAGGTGATATTTTCGAAATGTTTGAAATTGTAGTCTGCTTACAGTAACCGTATTGAGTCATCTAAATATAAATTGTTAGTTTGGGTCCATATAAATATCATGTCACGTGACAAAAAGAAAAAAATATCATCTTGAACTTTACTTTTGGCTCGTTTTTACAAACAAACGTTCAGTACCTTTTTACCAAGAGCTCCATCGCCCTTAAAGAGAATATCTGTCATATCTGAAATGGTTTGCGCATTTACGTAGACGCATAGATGGCTATGGGCGAAAAACCAGTCAGTATAAATATGATGATATGTAGCGAGCTACCAGAGAACCAACAGAGCGAGAATCGTTGCCTTCATGTTTTGAAAAATGGATTTTTAATGAAAAAACGGCGTACACTTTGTACTAGCGTTCAGTGTACGTTGTACTGGCGTACCCTAAAAGTAACAAAAAGGTAGAATATAGGTACGTCAATGCACTATGCAGTTCGTGAAGTATGCAGTATTTTTTTCAGCCGAGAATCGCTAGAATGAAGTCCAAACTTAGTGGTAGGAAAGCTCGGTCACTTCTAGAACCCTACGCTAGCTTGTTTATCTGCTACAAAGGCATAAATAAATGTGCAACGAGCTCCTATAGAAAGGTACAACGAAGCACAAGCAACACAGTTACAGACGTGAATGTAGGAGTACATGATATTGCTTATTTTAGCCGAAAGGAACGGCTCTAAACTACAACCGTACCGCCCACCCTTTAGAGTAACTGGTACTTTACGGCAATTGCTACAGGTGCACAAAACCATACCACAGTATAAGACCCATTTGTAGGATTCGCTAGTTGTCATGGGTAAATACTTGTACACCGTGTAAGTTATCTAATACCACTATGATTGCAAGGGTTAGTCTAAAAGTTTTTTTTAGGTTCGCCTCTCATTTGATGGCTTGATAGCGTTGGTACTGCGTATTATTGATCACCAGTGCATTGTAACTAGGCCCACTAGCGGAAAATTAAATTCTCCTTAGTATGTGGCCCTAGCCGAGGACAAACTCGTACGCACGTGCTCAACATAAGTATCTCATGGCAATATTTAGAAAAGAACACAACGCGTGCCAGTAACTGTACCCTTTTTGAGGTGTACTTTGCCTTCATTTGTATTATCTTTCTATGTAGTTACGTTCACCCTGCTTCCTTGAAGTGTTGAAGGAACTGAAAAAAACGACAAAAACTAGTACTCAGTTGCTAAACAAGACTTTTTTGGGTCCTAGATTCAGATTACTGCAACCAATGAAGGCTATATTCCTTATTCTATTCGCTATTACCTCTACCTACGCTCTCGATAGCTATACATGCGAATTTGAAGGAAAGTCTCTTCAAACTGCGGTATGCCAGTGCACTGGGCTAGACTTTGCATGTTGTGCGACCGCTTTCGTATTACGTAACCAACTATACATTGACAGCCGAAAATCATTATCTAATGCTTTACTAGGCGAAAACCAAACATCACACGCTTGTACCTTCGATTTTGGTAAACAAGAATGTTTTGCATCAAGCAATTGCACTGTAAACGTCAAAAAAGACGAGTATAAAAGCGTTATTTGCGCGAAGCTATCCCAAGAAGAGTGCTTTCAAATGAACAAAGTCGTGGAGATTGCAGAAAATTCAAAGTATTGTCCTTCTGATGCTCGTAATATAGCATACAAATGTGGTTTAGAAACCGTTAACAACAATCACTTAGCGTGCGAGATGGGTACCGATGATATATCTACAGCAGCATCTTCACGCATAACGTATAGACCACCAAAATGTGAATAAAATTCATTTTGACACAAAAGAAATACATTTTTGCAGAACTCGGTATCTTCAACATAGTGACCTAAAAAACATGAGTTGTCTAAATCAGAACGAAAGCAAAAGTGATAAGTAATAGCCAAACGATGTAGTTAATTTCCTGACGGATGGCCTGCTTCCCAGGTAAAATCCTACAAAATACTAAGATCTCAATAAATTCGCCGTTGAAGACATTGTTGGTGTGACTGCACGTGCCCAAGTCAATAAACCATCAGACGAATACGGGACACAAAACAAACATTGTTCTGGCGAATGTGAAGATGCTACTCTTGTTTATACGCTGTAGTGCAACCATTCCTAGTACCACCATCAAGTGCGAATGTAACGACCCGCTAAGAATTGAAGTCACGTAAATCCGTTTAAAAGTACGCCCCACAGAATGACCACTGCACCGACAGGAGTAAGTGTTGCCGCTTGGCTGAAAATGTGCCCTTGAATCGAGTCTTATCGTTTCTTTCTGTTTAGACTTCACTAGTAAAGAATGAGCGTACATCACCCTTCCCTTGCTACCAGAGCCGCTTGGGTTATCGGCGCTGGCAGTGCAACTGCTTTGGTCTTTTATATCTACTCCAAAAACTACTACAGACCGTTCATGGATAATATCGAGGGCGTACCAGAGTATGTTCAAGAGCTAGAAGAAATTCGCTTGAGAAACTACAACCAAGGCAAAAAGGAGATGGAAGACCTAGCGAAAACAACAAAAGACCCTAATGACTTCCTCAGAAATATGTGAAGAAGCCCTGCAAACGAAACAACAAATCGCGAGCTTTTTAAGCCTTTGTATTCAAATTACAACCTAAATTCTTCATGTATGACAATGCGACAATATAATTAATGTTTCTTAAACGTTGTACGGTGTATTCTGAAAGTAAGTGAATTTAGAACCTTGTAGTTCTTCTCCACGAGTAGGAGCGTACAAATTAGCGATAAATGCGCAAAAAGCCCAAAAGAATTGTTTTAGCCAACAAACTCGCCTCGTATTAGACATACTGTATAGTAACAGCTAAGACTAACACTACAAGCTAACTCCTAACAAAAAACAAAGCCATTTCTTAGACCTACGCGTGTCGTAAGGATAAATTTTGATGGTGTCAAACTGATATTTCAAGCCTTTCCTTTCATCATACGCTATGGTACAAGTAATAAAACAGTAGTTTTGGGGAGTAGTGATTAATTTTTTTTGTTTCTTTTTTGGCGTTTTTTTTTTCTACACGTATTTTTTTCTCATTACACACCATACAAAATAAATGGCAAAGTATCTTGGAGTCCTTGTATTGGACTTTGAAAAGAAAAATGTTAACCATTTTGTTAAAAAGAGAGAATAGGATTTAAGATTTGTTAGGATTGGCCAACCATTCTCTGTGTTCTTCATAAAGATCGGTAGCACCCTTAGCTTCACGCTCTTGGACATCTTTCCACCATACCTTTGGATGAACCATTTTAAAGACCTAGTAAAGCGCCATTAGATCAAAACGTCAAAACAATTTTTTGAAAACATAAAAAAGTGTTTCGCTATTAGTTGGATGGTGTCGTCGACGTACTTGACCGCAATCCATACAAATCATTGGTTTAGCTTTTTGAAGTTTATGCCAGGTCAATTTGTGACCTAAAGCACCTGGACCACCTGTACATGGGTCAGCGATCAAACTCATTGCGGACGAATAGCCTTTCATAAAAGCAAGCGCTAGGCGGTAAGATGCGTACCAGGGCATCCAACGAAGCGCTCTTCAAAATAAGAAGGAACAAGGACTGGATCGTCAACTGTGCCAAATTGTGAACCTTGAGCGTAGGTAAGCATAAAGAAAATAGTAGTCATGGCGTTAAGATGTTTTAACAAATAATCTGGAAGAGTTTAAAAGTTTTGTTGTTGTGTTGTCGTATTTTCTTAGCGCAGCAAGTGACTAAATAATGCTATTGAGTAGTATTTATGCTTTTGTACGCTGAAAAGCGATTTTGGTTGTAAATAGAGTGTTTTTTGGTAATAATTCTTTCAATAATGAAATAAACCCGTTGTAGAGCGAAAAATATGTTACCTCCAAGAGTCCAAGGATCTGGGATATCCGGTGTGTGTAGCTCATCAAAAACAGCGTGTACAACACCTACGGTAATATTAACACTAAATTGCGGTTGATACAACTGATCAGAAATGATGCGCCTCACTGGCTTCTACTTGCCCGCTTTTTGCAAAAATTCACGGTCGTCAATAGATGTGTCTGAAATTATTCTATCTAGCTCTTCCTTGGAAACTCTAATTGGATTTTCTAGGCGCTCTACTTCTGTTTGTTCTTCCCATGTGGTTGGGACCTTTCCTGTCTTCTTTCTCTCTGCGTCTGCAGCAATTTTCTCTTCTTGAATGCTCTCTGGCAATTTATACAGGTTATCTTTTCTAATTGATCTCACAGATACGGAAACTGGAGCTCGTTTTGTTCTTTGGACCTGTGTGGTCTTTGTAGCCCTAAGTGCAAGGCGGCTCAACATTATCTCTACAAACTGAAAACTAAAGTTGACTTTTTTTTTTATCATTCTGGCGATTTTGAGGCGTTAAAAATCTTCGTTTTAGGTAGCTCAAACGCAAGGTTAGGTAGCGACGCGTGTATTGACGGCAAAACTTTCGCTATCAATTGCTTCTGGCCGAAATTACATTGAGGATACCCACGGTACGGTGTATATGGGCAATGAACAACCTGGCAACGTTTTTGGTGGGCTAGAAATGTCAAAACGAAGGAATACACCTGATACGCATAGCTTGGGCCTATATAGCACGTTGCGGGAACCATACATCCGTTTAGTTAGTTAGTTAGTTAGTTAGATGAGAAAAACGAAGTATGTTCAACCATTAATGTGCCACTATACTCATTGAAAACAAGAACAATAGTTTTTATTAGTCTATGGGTCTGATTATCTGTTCTTGTCAAGTTTTCGTAAAGGGATGCAACTTTTTAGCAAGTTGGATTTCCGCAATACTGGTTTCCTGCATCAAAGCATGTGTGCGTATTACAACCACAAGGTACGATCTTGTCATGATTAGGAACATTTCCATTACAGCAATTTATATTAAGGGCCATACATGCCACCACAGCTCTGTTGCATCTGTAACAAGAAAAAGACTGTTAAAAAAAATCACGTGACAACAAAAAAAGCGTACGCTCTGCATGAGCTACTACCCCAAACCCAACTTACTGCCGTACATCCATGAGTTGCATAGCATTCATCATGAACAGCACAACAAGGTGTAGTACAGACAGTATCAGGGAAACTGTCGCATCCAGGTTCATCACGTTTTTTCGATTTTGGCAAAGTGCCTTTGTATTGCTCTTTTCTAAAAGTGACAACGTACTCTATCAACAAAAACAAAAGGGTAAGAAAACGAATGTCGTACGGGAGGACAATTCTAAAAAAACAGTACCATTACTACATCCTTCGGTTACCGCGCAAATGGTTTTGTAAATTGGTTCAAGAACACCTGTAATCAAGTCGAGTTCTAGAAGACTTGTTTGAGTTTCAACTCCGGAAGAGGTGAAAGACATTATTTGGTACGTACCCACGTTATTTCTATTAATAGGTACCCAGTCGCGTACAACTTCTCTCCCATCACGTGAGAAGTTATAGGCCATCTTGTACTGTTCTGTCTTGAAACTTGTTGAGAAAACAACAGAGAGCGAACATCTTTGGTTGCTGCTTGTAATGCTAACTTTAGGAACAGCTTCTACCGAAATTAGTAGCACTAAAAGAGAGGTGTATTAGTAGCTGATGCTGTAACTTATTAAGCTTTAGCGTACGTGCTAATAAGGCAAGTGAGACAAAGAGAGATGTTGTTACCATTGGGGTTTATGTTTTTGTTTAGACAAAACACAAAAAAAAAGATCACCGGTTCACTTTTTTTACACCGGGGTTGGCATCCGACGCAAAATTCTGTGTCATGTGGGTATATCGCATATAGATATGGATAAAACTAGCTATTCACAACAAGTACTTATCACGCTACTAAATGATTCACAAACATATCCCATAAATAAATCCCGTGCTTTCTTTTTGTGAGATTGAACTGAGGTTCAGTTTTTACCCTCAAACGGATTCGTAATACAGCAACCTTGATTTTCTAATAATAAAAGCAAACGATTTCATCAGCTGCAAGGTAATTTCTGATTTGTAATTATAACAATAAACTGCCAAGGCCACTATGATTGAAAATAGAATTATGATGATTGATTATAATTAGAAGTTTTATTGTACATTTGCTTGATTACTAGACGCCGGTGTGTCCTATTGTATAACCTGGTACACAGTACATCTCTTCTACATATTGAAACTTATCTTGATAGTATACAAGTGCTTCACGTAAGATGAGATTGTCCTTTTGAATATCTTTTATTTCTTTTGTAAGTATTTTCAGTTTAATTGTAAGTTCATTATTTGCTCTTATTATATCTTCGGATGTGTCGCCTTTTACTATTGGAATATTTTGTACATTCAAATTAGGATCGTAAATTACTTGCATTGTTGTAGAGTTGTTGTTGAGGTGGTGTGGCTGTGAAAAATATGACTATTCATAGATAGATGTTTGATTGATTTTCTTCGAGTTTCCGTGAATGTGCTTTGCTCGATACATTGTCGCTACAGCACTAAAATGAGTACCAACGTTGTGTTGTATCAAAATAAACGGAGTGATTGATGTTTATGGCAGTAGTGATGTTGATTGATCATGATGTGATTAAAAACAATCAATCTCGTTGATTGATATTAACAAAACAATAATTTAGTTGATTGATAGGCAACAAAAGGTTGATACCCTATCTGTCCAAGCAACAAACACAAGCACTGCAAAACAAGTGATGGTGAAACACTCTTGTGGTGCTACAACCGTTACAGTTCGAGAAAAAACATTAAGCTAATATGCGTATATTTTGCTATTTATCCTCTTGGATGCAACAAGCGTATTGAAGTAAATACATTAAAGAACGATATCTTATTATAATTTTACTTTATTTACAACTCAATCACGAAGTTCTGTACATTTCATTTCATTTGTTGTTCAAATCATTTAAATTTTTTTCAAATATAAACGATGCTGTAACTTTGTTCCATCCATGATGTTTATGGCAATGATATCATAGTTCATAAATGTCATGATAGTTTTCTACTGTTAAAGAGAATACGCGGAAGTTATCTTAAACTCCATACCCTTATTGTCCTGTCGTCTGATGCAGACACAAAAAAAGTTGGGTTTGAAGTTGTTGAAGCAACATGACTGACAGGTCCTGTGTGACTGTCTAATTTATGCAAAAGTCTTCCTGTACGTTTATCCCATACATGTACACGTGAATCTTCGCTTCCAGATATAACAAGGCTTTCTCTTGGACCAGCAAAACAAGATCTAATTACAAAACGTCCTTGACGCATACCAGCAAATTTTTGAATAACACAATGATTTTTGAGATCGTATAGAGTTATTTCTTGAATCTAATAGAAGAAGTAAGTACCTAAAACCTAACAAAAATAATACAGAGAACCACAGGCTCAAAATCGACGAGTAAAAAAAATTAAGCAAGAACTTTTTTGCAGCGTAATTTTCTGATTTTTTTCTTATTTTCTTTCGTTCTTGAAACGTACTGGAAATACGCCAACGTGAGGTGTTGATCTTGTGGTCATATTCAAAAGAGCGTGATCACCACTACTAGAAATACAAAATGATGTCATTGTAGCCCAACCTATCTCCTGACTGTGTAATTCTTTATCTGATGCCAAATTATAAAAGTTTAGATGCTTTGTTTGACAAGCCACTATTAATGTGCTACTGATAGGATTTATATGAAGATCGTGTACTATCCCAGTAATCCTATAAAAATCATTTGTACATAACAAAGTGAAATAATCAGGTATGCCGATGAAGCATCGGTTGGAGTAAAACAACAACAAAAAAAATAAAAGATTTTACAAGAGTTACTGATGCACATCTACTGTATATCGAAAATTTAGACTACAGTTGACAAACTTGAAATACTATTATCAATACTTTAAAAAAACGTACCAGCTTCTGAGTATGTTTCCGTGAATGTCAACCAAATAGATCTAAAAAAAATCCACTAAGTAAAACAGTTTTTGTTATTTTTTTTTCCTTTCTTACTTTACTGTCTAGACCAGCAGATACAAATTGCAATTTTTTAGGGACCCATGAAGCAGCACTTACTGTATCTTTATGTTTAAATACAGTAAGTATTTTATTTTTCTAAACTCATTGTTAAGAGCACTGTCGGTATTTTATGAAAATTCAAAAAAAAATATGCAAAAAATTGTCTTGGTTGTCGTACTGCTGTATCCCAAACACAAACATTCCTTCCGCCAACTGTAATTAAGTACTCACCATTGTAACTCCAATCAAGATAACTAATAGGAAAGTTGTGCCCAACCTAAACAAGTTAGCAAGCACTCAAGAGTAACAACCGATTTTCTGTCTAAGCAGTCACAGAAAACGTCGAGAATTCTTTTAATCGTGTAATGTATAATGCCGTACAAGGTGTGAGACCATTGAAATATTAGAGCTATCTGTACAATTCCATATAATACAAGTTTTATCCTTTGACGCCGAAGCAAAACGTGTTCCATCAGGATTAAACGAAATGTACCAAACTTCATCATCATGACCACGTAGAATAGATGTCATGCGCGGAATTGCTTCATATGTACTAGCAGGAGCATCATAAAGTAACCCTGTGACTGAGTCGCCACCATCAAGAGCTAGAGAATCTCATAAATGACTTTTCCAAAAAAAGCAAAAAAACTGAGTTTTCAGTGAGATACATGTTACTATTACATACGTGTCCCTACTGATCGTTTAAGAAGCGTCAAAAGTCTATCAGGATGCACTAATCTAACTCACATTAGCATACGCTGAAGGTACTCAAAATAACACCAGAAAACTCACTTCTCTCTTGGAATACAGCCATGTACTGTACTAAGGAGTTCAAGCCTACTGCCTCCTTGTACTCCTGGCCAAACGGCTCTAGCTCTTAAAACTGCACTGTTACTAGCCAAGACATAACTAAGAAGAGTGTAAGCCTGCCAGGATTACCGAAATAAACTAAAACAGCAAAAAATCTGAATGGCTTCAGAGAAAAAGGAGTTTGTCTGTGTTCTTGTCGCCATGTATACCTTGACATCTCTTTTATCACTGGTTGAGTAGCATACGGTGTTACCATCACTCGTAGAGTTTCTATAGCGTTGGTGATGTCACCAACGTCGAGCAGTTCAAGGTACATTTCTCTACCGAGGGCTACGCGCAGTTTCTAAGGGACTTGTATGAGTTTTAAACCGAAAAGAGTAAATATAAAGCTCGGTATGTTGTAGCACTGGAATTCAAGGATTTGATGCAGTCATAAGCTACTAAATACGCGAAAGAAGAGGTTTTTGACGATGGCAGTGATTTTTTTAATCTTTGATTGTGGTGATTTTGCAGATCGGAGAAGCGAATAGAGCTAGTTTAGTCATTTAACGTACACGTTCATTTTCGGTGGATAGATTTAGACGTGGGATGAGTGCTTGCGCTTCAGGCCACTTTCCTTGTGTTACAGCGGCTTTAAACTGCGTTATCAGCGGGTCTTCAAGTTGTATACTGGCCTGCTTCACCAACAGCTCGGCTGGTTGGTTGTACCCCATGGACTGCAGCTGCAACGCTATTATACGAATAACGTCCTGTATGTAAATCGTTAGTACGCATTTTCGCAAGGTATTTGTACGTCTTTGTTGATGTCCATGTTCTTTGTACACTGACTGTCAGTACAGCTGATGGTAGGTGTCAAATTGAAGTTAAGAGTTGCTGAAATCGTAACGGCGTCGAATCAAAGGTAGTCTTCTGTGAGATATTTTTAGACCCAAATTGTAAGAAAAAGAATTTAATAACCGTTTTCGCTACAATGAGTAAAGCTGACGAAAGAAGCGATAAACGCGGGTTCAAAAAGCGAGCATGGACCCGTTCGCCCAACAAGATTCGCTTGCTCCAAATGTACTGTTACATTAAGATTTAAAACCTTACATTCCGCTCCAGGTACAATACGAGAGCGAAACGTGATGCTAAGGGCAATGTACTCTACGAAAAATACCAAAGCAAAAGTGTTGATCACGACACAAGAATTGCCCCGGATATTAGGTGGTTTACGCCTAGTAGATCGCTCCACCAACAAGACATGGATCGATTTCGAGAAGAACTAAAGAAACAAAGCCAAGACCCGTATACAATTACGCTAAGACAGCGAAAAGTTCCATATTCGCTCTTACAAGACGCCAAAGCGGTAATGGAATTTAATTACATTTTTTTAATGCTTAATATTGCTCTAGCAAGGCCGTATGCATATTTTAGAGACAGAATCATTCGAAAATACGTTCGGACCAAGGTCACAACGCAAAAGACCAAAACTAGAGTGTTACGACTTGAAAGAATTAGCAGAAAAGGGAAGCAGTAAATTTGATGCTTACAACGCTGATGACGACAGAAATATTGAAAGAACACTTGATTATGTTGACGCAGCAAGAGAACCAATTTTTTCAAAGGGAACATCAAAACGTCTTTGGACGGAACTGTGGAAGGTTGTAGATTCTTCTGATGTTATTATTCAAGTCATTGATGCCCGTGATCCAGTAGGAACACGTTCATTATCTCTAGAAAAGAAGGTTAGTGTCAAACAAGACAAATTCTATGAGTTTGCATTCACAGAAACTTGTGTCACTTTTTTTTCCCACAAACACTTCTATCTGCTTCCCTCTTACTCACCTCATTTTTTAGATTAAAAAAGATAGACCACATAAGCACATTGTATTGTTGCTCAACAAATGTGACTTGGTACCTCCTTCAGTAACCAAGAGATGGCTTAAAATATTACGCAAAGAGCGCCCTACTGTTGCTTTTCAAGCATCTATTAAGGCACCTTTTGGTAAAGGCGCACTTATTCAAGTATTGCGTCAATTCGCAAAACTCATGTCACAACCTTCAATTACAGTTGGATTCATTGGTTACCCTAACGTTGGCAAGAGTTCCGTTGTAAATACTCTAAAGCGTAAAACTGTCTGTTTGGCAGCACCAGTACCAGGACACACAAAGGTACTTGAACATAGGCCCTAACAATACACGCTT
The DNA here is from genome assembly GCA_038496445.1 of Trichosphaerium sp. ATCC 40318. Lineage (NCBI taxonomy): Eukaryota > Discosea > Flabellinia > Trichosidae > Trichosphaerium > Trichosphaerium sp. ATCC 40318. The sequence continues at coordinate 101,508 of JALMLS010000640.1, forward strand.
AGCGTGTTTAGTTAGCTCGTGTTTTTTTTTTTCAAGACATTTTTTGATCAATACTCTGTGATTATATTTCGTCCGATCCCCTGATTATTATTGATTATTCAATACGATTGCTGAGAGTTTTAATTTTTCCATCAAGACCTTTTTTTTTTGGGTTTTTCTGTTTACGTACAACTTGTATTCATCGTGTTATTAGGTTTGGCAATACGTTCGCTTGTTTTCATCAATATTTCTTATCGACAGTCCCGGGGTTGTTCTACCAGGCCAGAATTCTGACGCTGATGCTGTATTGCGTGGTGTAGTTCGTGTAGAAAACGTTGAAGAGCCAGAACAATATATTCCAGAGCTATTTAAGCGAACAAACCCACGTTATATCGCTGATACTTATGGTGTTACAAAGTACAGAGATCCAGCTCACTTTCTAGAGATTTATTGCAAACAATGCGGATTTTTGAAAAAGGTACGCAGCTGACTCTGCTTGACATCCATCCTCCATCTGGAATTCTAGCTTTTTTTTTTTCAATCTTTTTCTTTTTGCCTGTGTTCGCTTTTTCTCAAGTTTTGTCTTAATAGGGAGGTGAACCAAACATTTCTCAAGCCGCTATAAGGATTTTGAGGGATTGGCAACGTGGTAGAATCCCATATTTTGTTCCTCCACCAGAACCTGCAGAAGGACCAGCTGAAAAACCTCTTGGCCTACTAGACACTGTACGCTTTATAACTTATAATGAAAACAACAGCACCCAGGCCTTATACTTCTCCTAGGTTGACCAAAAGGTTCAAGAGTTTATTGAAGAGACACTGGATGAAGCAAACGAAGAAAATGAAGAAGCTGAAGGTGTAGAAGTTGAAAATGACGAAAACGTCGAAGATGAGGATGAAGAAGCTGACACTGAGCAACCAGATAAAAGACCAAAAGCTTTAACTGAAGATGACCTCCTTGCTGACCCAGAACTTGCTCCTGGACAAGATACCGAAGAACTTGCTCAAAAACATAATTTTACCGACGATGGAACACAAGATGAAGTAGATTGGGATACTATTAGCTCTCAATTGTTTGGTGGTGGAGCAAAAGAACCAACTAAGAAAAAAAAAGGAAAGAAGGGCAAAAAAAAAGATACAAAGCGTAAACGTACGTTCATCGTTTGGGTTACTCCTCTTTCTTTTTTTTCAACTGTTTTGGATTGTTTCTAAAAGGATTTAGGCGAAAGAAGTCTCACAGGACGTGAATCACGTGATAGAAAAGCAAAAAGACAAAAAGAAGCAAATAACTTCCAAGTTGTTGCTAAGAAGCAAAATTTCAAGCCATTTTAAGGCAACAACACGTTGTACCATAAAAGAATAAAAAAAATAACGAATTAATGTCTTACTGTCATTTTTGGCGCCATTGTTTGTACTACCACTACGTAACGTAACAGCAAGCCAGCTAATTGACAGGACGCACAAGGGGTAGACTACACAAGTACTTTTTTGAATTTGTGACATTTTTTTTCATCAATATCGCTCAATAATTCGATGCATGGACAGCACTATGTTCACTGATGAAGTCCCTACAACTACAACAAGCAAAATAACAAAGAGGAAACGAAAACAGAACACCCCTTTGCCAAAGTTAGCTAAAAAGCGTAAAACAATAACGCTGACTGCTGTACGCGTATAATTATGAACTGTGTATGTTGGTTTATTTCGTGTAGAGCGATAAAAAACCACAATACGAGCTGTTCTTTAAACAACCAGGCGCCCGCGTTTACGCACCTCGTACTCCTTCGGATTTGAAGCGAGTCAAAACAGTACTGGCCACAAAGGCACAAGCGCTCTACAGTGAGCTTAAAAATACTCTGAATGCACACAACTCTGTACTAGAAGGAGAAAACGAATGGTTAAAAAAAGCCTTGGCGGATGAAAAAAGAATATCAAAAAACCTAAAGAAAGAACTCAAAGACACTCAAAAACTGGTAAAGGAGTACAGTAGAACAAACTCTAGCAGTGAGGGTATCGAAATACTAACACAACTATTGGATGTACAAACAGAGTTATCTAATATTGATGCAATTACATCAAGGAAGGAGCGTGAGAAAGCTTATCAAGAAATATCACAATTGGTTTGTGAAAATAAAAATTTAAGAGAAACAATAGACGAGCTTAACAAGGCGTTGTCTATTGAGAAACAGCTCTCTAAAGAGATGCCTGATCTACTAGACTTTGCAGAGTATTCACAGGTACAAATAAGAGATATGAAGGTATTACTAGAAAAGAAGGAGAATGAGAAGTTCAAGATTGGTATTTGTTTATTTGAAGAGAAAAAAAAAGTAAAGACTTTACAAGAGATGAATATAGCTCAGACAAAAATGATAGAGGCACAAGCAGCTGAGATTAAATCACTTAAAGAGAAGATTGAAGGAAAACCAAAAGTTTTACCCGAGTATACGTTTTTGTAGAGGAGAGCGAGAGCAAGAGAGCGAGAGAGCGAGTAAGCCGGTTTTGTCAAAAATTTTTGATGGAAGTTTTTTTTTTGTACTCACAACTACCCGCCCTTCACCACTGACATAACTGGTTTTGTACTTTTAAATAAATAAAAATAAAATCTACAACACAGTAATGTTTTTTTCTGTGTTTGATGATTGTGAATTGAGTATCACTCAAGTTAAAGACTGTGTTGACTTTTGGCCAGAAATTTTTTTTTGGGTGACATTTTGACTGCAGTTTAACTTGAGTGGTATGCACAATAACGTCTTCAGGTTACACAAAATCAAATGGCTGTGCAATAACACGTGATGCTCACGTATTAATAAGTGATCATCGAATAAAACGTTGTGTCATCTAGAAAACTTTCGGCAAGTCTACGACAGGCTACAATTGTAACACGTGCTTTCACGTGAAACTGAAAATTGTTTCAGTTTTCATTGAAACTAATATTTTTACATAGTTCACAACACAAAAACCTCATAATCTCCTGTTGGCAGCATACATGAGCACACTCAGTCTATGTACGGCTATAATATTGGCTTTTATCTAAATATAGCTTTGTATAGCCGTCAGCACTGATATTACACGAGTAGAGAGTATTTTAGGCCTTCCAGCTGAAATAACAGCGCTAATACTATATTTCTGTCCAAAACGTGTTAATGCATCTTTAACTTGCTGGCATATTCGTAATATAGTCCACAACCACGTTGGTTACAGCCCCATAGCAATAAAGGACGTTAAGGCGTTTGCATTCCTTCAAAACAGCCCTTTACTCCGCAATACGCCTGTCGCACGCGCTCCGCTTGGTGGTACAACGGACGCATGTCTAGAGCTAATCGCAGGCATACACTCCATAAATCTTAACAGCTGCTTCAAAGTCACCAATAAAGGCGTTGCGGCTCTTGCTGGCGTACATACTATTGATCTGGGGTATTGTAGCAACATTTCCGATGAAGGTGTCAAGGCTCTCGGAGGTGTACACACGATTAACTTGATGTTCACAAAAGTTACAGATGAAGGGATTAAAGCGTTAAAAGGTGTTTATGATATAAACCTCACTAAAACAAGTGTGACACAAGAAGGTTTAAAAGCGATTGCAGGTGTTCATAAGATTAATCTTACTGGCTGTATTGTTACTGATGATGGAATGAAAGAGCTCGCTGGTGTACATACTATTGTGCTTCAGTATACTAATATTACAGATGAAGGTGTTAAGGCTCTTGCTGGTGTTTATGATATCAATCTTTCTCATTGTGAACATGTTACTGATGAAGGTGTTAAAGCGCTTGTAGGTGTTCATACTATTGATGTTACACAGACATGTGTTAATGAAGAAACAATGCAAAAACTTAATGCTGATAATAATATGACTAAATTCTATGCGAGGCACATGTAGTTTAAAGGAAAATAAAGAAAGGCATCGACAAAAATTGCTGTGATTTTTGCTTTTTGCTCACAGAATTTGATTAGCAGTTCGTTAACCTTCTACTGTATATGACGTGGCATGTGCTACATGTACCGATGAATTAATGAGTGGTTTTTAAGCCGTCGTGTAGTACAAACACCAAATTACAACCATGATAGCAAGTCATGTCTTGGTACCAATGATGCGTTATGTAATTTTAGGTCACGTGTTGCCGTGTAAGGCTCCAGTTGTTAGTACGCTCTTAGAATAATACCTATATATGTAATAGATTAAATATGGTGGTCATCATATTTAAATAACAAAACAGCACAACATTTTGTTCAGCACGTAAAATGACTAAAGGTAAAAAAATCGGAAAAAAATAGGAATATAATAATTCTGTAGATATTGTATGTTTTTATTCGAGTTTCTTTTCATACACTCAGTCGTCTGACCTCGATCAGACTTTTGTTTGGCTGACTTATAGATGTTCTTAAGTCTGCCCTTACACTTGTGATGATACTGCCTGTAGATAATGTACCAGATGGCAATTCTTGAGTAGATTGTCAGAATTTCATTGTCCGTAGTGGGAGAGGGTCAGGGAGGTGATTGGGGCCATGCCGCAGGAGTACATACGTATTAGACTATTCATAGATTGATTGAGCAACAATTCGCGAATGTTGGGATTTGTTTAGGAATTCTTGTGTTGTGTTTACGGCCACTACACCAGTTTTGTAGTTCAAAGTCAATATTTATGAACTATGCATTTAATAATAAGCTGTACATCTACCCTCTTCTTTTGATATCTCTGTAAACACTTGCTGATGAGATTACAATCTTCGGAAGGTTATTCTGTGTACTCAAGTCATCTCATTGCAATACACACTCATTCAATCGTACCCAAATGGGATTATTGCACTTCTTTTTTTATCAATAATCCGTGTCAACTCCAGAGATTGTGAAGCGCTCAAAATTTAGTTACTGTATAACTATTAAGCGCTGGGTTGTTTATTGCCCCAAAACACCACTATTTTCTATTTACAATGTTGCTAAATAAGCCTGTGCTACTTTTTACAAAGAATGTATCTACTATGCTGACACTTTTAAATCCATTCGAATTCTGGCATAGGTTCTTCCTTTTCTTTTTCTTCTTGTTCATTTGACATATCAATCACTTTCTGTTGTCGTCTGATCTTCCTTTTCAGCTTCTTGACCTTCGTTTTATAATAATCGTTATTGTTCTCTAGAATCTGTGCTCCTTTAATTATACTCTTATTTCGTCTTGAAATCATCTGTTTAAGCTGTCGTATTGCCTCTCCCTGCATTATTATTGTGTTGTCTTTCTGCATGTCTCTTTCTTCCATGACTTTTAAATGCTCCTTTTGTTTCTCAATCTGCTCTAAACAAGCAACATTAAGAGCCTTATGAGCCGCATTCTCCTTCGCATGGTACTCTACAAGAGAACAGACTTCATTTTCGTGATTAGCTTCAATTTCACGTGCTTCCATTTTTGATAATGCCAACGAGTCGTGTGATTTCTCTAAATGCCACTCAAGCGTTTCTACGCGCTTTTTAAGCGATTTTTTGGATGCAAGCGCTTTTTGTTTCTGTTTTTCTTGCTGAGCGGCATAATGACGCGTGGCTTCAAGCCTCGCATTAAGAGCTGTCGCGTAATCGGTGATTTGCTCGATTTTAAACTTATAACCTTCTTCTCTTATTTTAGCCTCTTCTATTTCTTCTTGAAGCGCTGCTATCTTTCTCTTTACCTTCTTGGCTATTTCAACGTCTGCTGCTTTGATTATACGTTTTAAGTCGCTGATGGACGTGTCATCATCTCTAGACATCCTATTGCGATCGCATGTTAGTACTATATAACGCAACGCATTGATGAACTAACCTGATAATTTCAGCGCCATTTTGTTGTCTTGTTCGAGGAATCGCTCTAACAGGCACAAAAGCCCTTGATGTTGATCCACGAACCTACCGTAAGTGTGCGCTGTTCGGCTTCCCGCGATATTCACAATTATCCTTCTTCTTTTTACTTGAGGATACTGTTCATACTCTCTCGTACGCTTTCTAGTCTCGTTTTCATCCATTTGAGCTGCTAGAGACAGTGCACTAAAAACTTAATGTGGATAAGCGGTATTACAAAATGTAAATCAAGTGGGGGCACGTTCCAGCCACTGACAGAACGGTGGAGCGCCGTAGATAGGATACAGCCTTTGTATTAATAGTCACTAGCATGTCTACCTTCCTCACGATGACTTCACTCCACCATCAAGCGCACTTTTTCACAAAGTTTTAATTTTATTAAGCTGGTACAATTAAAAAAAAGAGATTTCTCTTCAAAAGGGATCTTGTTTTGTTTTTTTTTGGGTTTGCTCTTTTTATATCAAATCCTGGACACTCATTGGCATTTCATCGATTTGCGTGGCGTAGAATTGTTCAATATCTCTCAAAATCCTGATGTCATCGCTTGTGACAAAGTTGATGGCAACACCCTTCTTACCGAAACGACCTGAACGACCAATTCTAAAGAAAAAAAAAAGTAAGCCAAAAATAATATTTTTGTTAGTTGAATGCGCCTTGGCGCCATTTCTTTAAACGTACCTGTGAATGTAAAGTTCGCGGTTATTTGGAAGATCGTAGTTGATTACAAGAGACACTTGTGATACATCAAGACCACGCGCCCAAACGTCAGTAGTGATCAATACTCGGCTAAAATATAAAATTAACAAAAACGCTCAACAACATAACAAGCTCTGTAATAACGTACTATTCAGCTTGTCTGAAAGCTTTCATGATCTCGTCACGCTCAGCTTGTTCCATCTCACCATGCATTGCAACAACAGTGAAGTTGTTTCCACGCATTTTGTCAGCGAGCCAGGTTACCTAAGAGCGACTGTAAGTAAATAGAGAAAACCAAAACAAAGATTAAGAATTTTTGACACAATTGCATCAAAAAAAACCTCCAAAATAATTATACGTCTATACATACCTTTTTTCTGGTGTTGCAGAAGATAACAGCTTGTGTAATGGTAAGGGTATCGTATAAATCGCACAAAGTGTCGAATTTCCACTGTTCTTTCTCCACAGCGACGAAAAATTGCTTAATGCCCTGAAGCGTAAGTTCATCACGCTTAACCAAGATACGAATAGGATCACGCATGAATTTGCCTGTAATTTCCAATACTTCACGAGGAAGTGTAGCAGAAACAAGAACAACTTGAGTTGTAGGTGGCAAGTATCTTAAAAACAAATAAGCGTCCATTGCAACCAAAAAAACGACTAGTTTTCTATTTCTTTTAACAGGAATTTTGGGCATATTAACGCCCCTCATGACTCAAAATACTGTCAAGTAGGGGAGCTGGATATCCCGTTGCAAAAATAATTTATAAATTCGTTGCAAAAGAAGTCTAATAGCTGAATAATAAGGTTACCTGTAAATATCATAGATCTGCTCTTTAAAACCTCTACTCAACATTTCATCAGCCTCATCGAGAACCAATACTTTAATGTTACGAGTTTGAAGATGTTTACGACGAATCATATCTTATAAAAGTCAGTACTGACGCATGGTACATGTCACAAATTTACAAAAAAAAAGAGAAAAAAATAGCATGACTAATCATGTCAAAGTACTCACCATAAACACGTCCAGGAGTTCCAGAAACGACTTGTACGCCATAATCAAGTTTACGTATATCTTCACCCATGCTCTGGCCACCAATACAGCAATGTATATCAATGCTCATGTAATTGCCGAGAATGTACATTACTTTTTGAATTTGTTGAGCCAATTCTCTTGTAGGGGATAGAACAAGCGCTTGTGTTTGGCGGACAGAAGAATCAACCTTGTTTAGGATGCCCATAGAGAAAAATGCCGTTTTACCGGTACCAGATTGTGACTGGGCAATAAGATCTCTGCCTTGGTTCATAGGAACGATAGCACGTTGCTGAATAGCTGAAGGCTTTTCAAAACCTGATTAAAAGAGTTAGGCTTACGCTAATTGGGTTTGCGCGAACCATAGTGGAAGATTCCGCGTAGGAGATCGTCATTTAGGTTCATGCTATCAAAGGACGGATAGATTTTTACGCTTTTGCTCGTTGTAAAATCAGTATCATCTGGATTATCAACTAAAGCGTTTTAGACGGTGGCCAAAAAGATCCAGTAGATCTCACAAAAACGACGACTTTTTGAGTATTACGCTTTAGAAGCTTGCGTATAATTTAATGTCGCGTTTTAAAATTAATTAGGTTTGGTTTTTAGCTCCAGATTTAATCTTGCTTAGTTTAAACTACTGCACATACCACCACCTCTTCTTGCCATAGCTAATCTCTGTGTGTTAATGAAACGGCAACGCAAACGCTATGAAATTAAGGGTGAAAAAAACTCGCACAGCAAAAAAGTCGGACTTGTCTTGAATTATTTTTCTTTGTAGTTGATTTTATGGTACATTGAACATTGTCATGTGATGTTTGAACATCCTGTCACGTAGTGCAACAAAAAGTCATGCCATGCTCGGAAAGACATGAAAAAAATGATACACCTCGTCTTCATCGCGGACGCCAACTTCAGCATCACATTGCTCACAGTGAACAGGATTATAAGACTCCTCAATGCCTGTTTCTTCATCAGTGTATTTCATCACCTGGTCTTCTTTGACAGCGCAGTCTTCAGTTACAAATACTGCTCTATACTGTGTCTTGTAGCTGGCGTGTCTAGTAATTATTAGATTTGACACGCAAAATGTCTTGCAATGCAACAAAATTATGCGTACCGTTGTGATATGTAGCATACAGTGGCGAAGCAGCAAGGGCAGTTCAAAACAGCGTCTGTTGGATACTTTTTACCGTTTACTATTTGTTCCAGTTAGTACGAGTAGTATTAGGCGCTGGTAACGTACCTGTAAAGAGCTTTTTCGAAACCCACTTTGCATCACGCTCGTCCCTTGATTTATCGTAAGACTTATCGTCCTTTGTTACACCAGTCTCTTCGTGGAACCTGAAGCCGTTTAATTGATATTGTATGATTTACAATAATTAATCTATCAAAAACGTACCAGCGGTCGTCGTCATCATCCATAGTTGCTTTTCACGCGTAATAAGCTGCTAAAATTGATTGTCAATAAGTTATTATTTGAGATAGCAAAGCGAAAGGAGTGTACTGAATAATATCACGGCAGCAATTGCGCAATTGTTGAGATGACGTTTGAGTCTAATGTAGCAGCTACTTAAGCCACACTGTGCCAAACAATTTTGAATGAAGCACTTCGCAAATAAGCACGTTTGGATTACTGGCGCTAGCAGTGGTAGGTTTGATGCGTCTGACATTTGATGTTTACAATAAGGTATTGGGAAGGCGTTGGCCATTCACCTCGCGCGTGAGGGCGCTATATTATCTCTTTCAGCGCGCTCACAGGACAAACTAGAATCTCTTCACCAGGATATACTTTTAGGCTCAGGTACGCCAATTACTAAGTAAAGGAGCGCGTACGTGAGTTATAACGGAAATGTAGACAAAACAAAATGTTATCCGTTAGATGTGCGAAACGCAACACGAGTACAACAAGTATATAATACCATCACCAGCGAGCAAGGTTATGATGTTTTATACGCAAACGTGAATTAAAACTGACATGTTTATCAAGGACCCATTGACATTGTTATTGCAAACGCAGGTACCACAAAAAATACAGTGTTTGACACTCACCTTTTGTTTTTTTTCTGACATTTCGTTTTTTCTACAAATTTTCAGTTGCTTACACCTTTTTGGCATAAACCAAGGCGTAAATAAACCCACAGGTATCTTAACATAAGCAAGATAAGAATGGCTTTCACTTACGCGTGTTTCTTTAAAGAAAGCGTAAGTATAAATGAAATGGTAACGATAGTTGAGACTAATATCATTGGTACATTAAAACAATCCGAAACAACTTCAAGAAAGATCTCATTTGTGGTTTTTAGGTTCTTTGTCTGTAATTATGTGTGCTTTACCCGATATGAAGTCGAGAAATAGTGGACAAATAGTAGGAATCAGTAGCATGGCAGCGTACAGGTTGGATTGTTTGTTTCTTTTTTTCTTAAATTGAAAGTAGAGCTTTACCCAAATCTGGCATTTATGGAGCAACAAAATCTGCTTTGTCTTATTTTTTAACGACTCTCGATATGGAACTACGGAATACTAAAATTATAGTAACTGTACGTCTTATCTAGTCTCTAATTGTTGGTTATGATTGTTGTTAATTTTGTAAAGGATATTTGTCCTGGGTTTATTGATACACCGGCAGTTAAGGTTGGAGAGCATCCGACTCCTTTCTTAATGTCTTCTGATAAAGCAGCAGATTATATACTATATGCTATTCGTACCAAACAAGGTAGCGCAATATTTCTGTAATGAGCGCAAATGTCAGAAGAAAATATGAGATTGAAACAATCAAAGCTTGTTAGTTTGAGCGCACTCTGACTTATTTATTAGTACATTATGGGTTCCCTTGGATTATGGAGAATGTTATTATAACTTTACAGCAGATGTTACCGCGGTTTATTTATTCTTGGATCATGCCTTTGTTGGCATAAACAACAGTCGATTTTTTGGTATTTTTTTTTCTTTGTTTTAAAAGGGTATGGTTGACCTCGAATGGCGGGTAGTGCAACACCATGTAGATCATTGCAACGAGGAGGTGTTTAAAACAGGCAAGCCTGCAACGTGTTCCAAGTCGCCCAAAATAAAAAATTAGCATAAACGGTTTCGTGCTTCCCGTAGGAATAACACCAACAGCGTTTAAACTGTCGAGAACAGATACTACACTTGATCAAAGCCAAAAGGCCGAGAAGAGGTTGATTAAAACAATGAGAAACAGAGTTGTACATTTGAAAATCAAAATCGTTTTTTGTGGGATTCAAAGATAAGACACGGATTGCGCAAACTCATAATACCATGTCAATATGTCTATTGTATAAACATACACTAAGCCTTATCCAGACAGAAATGCTTTGATTATCACAAGACTTTCTCAATGAAATCGCTTTGAAAAACCGCTTAATCGATTTCCAACGTCCTTCACACGATCAAATGGCAATGGCTCAATGCACCAGAACCCGTTATATAGAAACAAAAGATTGAATACAATGATTTGCACATTTATTTACAAGTTTTACAAGTTTGATCCATCGATTCCGAGAAAAGATGAATTTGTTGTTTTAACAGTTTGAAGCGTTTCCCCAAGTGTTTACAAAGTACTGCGCTTCTTCAAAGGTGTTCATACGCGAGAGGGCCGGTTTGCGTGAATTGGTGTTGTTATTTCTGCTTCTGTTGTAACGACGTGCCATTCTGCTGTTGTTGGCGGTCATTCTAGAGGTGTTGGCGCAGTTGCGTTGGCTTCTTCGCGTTTTGCTTTGGCCCATTTGCAAAAACATTTCAGCGTTTTCGAGTAACATTCTCTCTTCTCTTTGGCCTGGTCTGTTCATTTTTTAGTTGTGGTTGATGGTTGTTGTGTGCTGATTTATGTTGTTTAGTTGTCTTGTCAGTGCTGAACTTAACTGGTATTCTCATAATCATTTCATAAAGTTACTATTTTTTTTTCGTAGAAATGGTTCGTACACAATGCAAAATATGACGCTGCCGAGCAGCTTAAAAAGTTTCTTACAGGTTAATGAACGTGAGTACCACTAACAAGGGTGAAAAACGTGTAGGTCATGACTAATTTTTTCGAATCCAAAAGAACTCAAGTTCAAACAAATTCAAGAAATGGTTTACATTGCTCGTATATATGACGTTATTTCATGCAACGTCTAGTCGTTAATACGACACTAGCGTGTTTATTTAAAAGTGGCACAACAAGACTTACACGGGAATGAACCACCTTGAAAATAAGTCCTAGGAAACAATGAGTGTTTCAAGAAAAAATTATTATTGTACGTTTTCTCATCTCCTTCATAGAACTTTTGGAAGGCTATGGCTTGAGTATCTCCATTGATCTTAATATCTCCCCTATTATTTAGTATCCTTAGACATGAACTTTACAGTAAATAGTAGAGTACCATTCTCCACAATGATGATGACATGAGTCCAAGAAAATACCATGAATTGGATTGACAAGTAAGTTCTGTTTGACCAAGTATGTCAATGATGCTCCGTAATCGTTTATCAATGTATCATTTGTAGATCCCAAGTCGTTTGCTGTTTGCCATGAATCATATTCAGATTGTAGAGGAAAGATTGGTGTGGTTATGAACGGAGCAGTATACTACACTTGTTTGATTTCTTTGGAAACATGTCATTGTTTTACAACGTACTTGTGCGAATATACAACGCCATGCCTGACCACTTGGTTCATACGCTTTGATACATGCTTGGTTAACACCTTATTTTGGTTGGTGAGAAAACATGTTATAGATACGAGTAAGAGCAATCGTACCTGATGTTGAGTTCATTGAGTTGAATACCCATTGCATTCCAGAGTGATATTTTGGAGGACCTTCAAAGTCCAAAAAGAATCCACTGTCAGGCAAACCTGAAGTAATTAAGAAAGCAACATTAGAACATACCTCTGACTTTTGCCATTTTAGGAAGGTTTTCTGCCCACCAATCAACATGAAAGTATGTTGCAAGTCCACCAGCAGAACAACCTGAAATAACAACATCTGTTGATTTGTCCAAGCCTTTTGTTGTCATCAAAGAATCATGCATTGCTTTTAGCACTCGGTTTCCACGATAGTATAGTTTGTGGCCTTCGTAGACATCAGGATCTTCCCTATTTCCTAAACAAGACTAAGGTTCAAGAAACAAACGAATTACGAGACGTTTTGCTGTCATGGTACTTTAACTTTCGAACCTGAAAATGAACCACCGTCACAATATCGTAGGTATACTTTGTTCCAATTATACATCATTGGGTTGGTTGTCTCATTGTTTGAAAAGTATCCAAAGTTCAAGTCCAAAGTAGGTGTAAAACTCTTAGAGGAACCAAGGCGACCTATTTGTATGTTTTTCATTTCTATTACTATCTAATCGTACCTAATGATCTATTGTAACAGTCTGCTGAGCTCTGACACCTATCAAACTAAGCTTGTCATTCATTGTACACAGCGTACCAACCACCACTCTCATGATGAATGCACCTTTTCAAAACACGTGAGTCAAAAAAATAAATGATGTTCATTCTGTATTGTGCTTTGAAAGGACTGTTAACGCACCACTTGTTAGCTCCACTTCCGGAGCCTGGACGGAAGTAATACGCGCCAGGAGTGCCATCAATACAGGTGGCTCCTTCTGTTTTAGCAGCCTCAGTTAGAAACGTCACATTGAACAGATCAGACGCCGCATCAGTGGATGTGGTAAGCCTATCTTTAAATAGTGAACAGCACTTTTTATTAAATAAACAAACCTAAAAAGTGCCTCATGGCTTTGTATAGCGCTTAATACAATAGTGTGTAGGAGAAAACAATAAACCAAGACAAGTGGAGTCATTTGTTTAAGTGTTCAGCGATGTTTTCAACAAAACGAGTTAAGGTTTCTACTTAAAGCTGTGAGTAAAAAGGAGTTTGTTGAAGAAGTAAGGTTGATTCATAGTTAACATAATGTATCTTGACCTCAGAAAAAGCAGTCCTTGTTCTCATATCCTTTGTAGGGCTCTTGGGACTACGACTGGAGTGCCTCCTATTGTTGCATGTTGATTAGACGTGATGAATATTCACATCTTAACAAACACGTGGCGAAAGACAGTATGCAAAATTTAATTAACAAGAAGTGCTCCAGGGTAACTCTTGATTCATCGCAGGACCCTAGGAGCGGTATATAAATACGCGCTACTTCTGAATAGATGCATTTCAACACAAATACCTGTCATCAACGTGGTACAACACTATTTCTTGGAACTACACAATAGGTGAATTGTACATAGTGAGGAATAGTGACTCACTACAGTGAAGCACTGTTGAGAAAACACATTTTATGCGACAACTTATTTGCAAGGAAAAACAAGCAACAGACACAGCTCCTAAACTAAAACAATGTACTTCACCTCTTTTCTCTAGTGTATTCACACTTTTCTATACATAACGCTAATTAGTTGTAATAGCTCTGGAAGCAACGTTTTGGCACGTGGGAAAAACGAGGAAAATCCCCAAAATGATACCAAAGAAAAACTTGATTGTTGCACAATCACGTGACATTGTCACTCTGCTTGATCTTCCTAAAGAAATACAAAAGTATATATGTTCGTCAAATGTTGAAGCGTTCACAAAGTTCCACACACTATCAAAAAGGGCTGCTATTAACACTCATTTTAACGATAGTTTACAGCGTAGTGGGATATGGATGAAGTGGTATAGTAGCGGACAACTGAAGGAACAAAGCTATTGGATTGATGATAAACAAAATGGAGAAGCTAAAGAGTGGTACAAGAACGTCCTACTTCTGTACAAAACATATGGCAATGGTAAAACTGACAAGCTCATAGCATGGCATGAAGATGTGCAACTTAAAGCACAATCTATATGGGTTGATGGTAAAAAAAATGGTGTAGCTAGAGAGTGGTATCGAAGCGGGCAACTTCGTATGCAGTTTATGTTTGTTGATGGTAAAAAATGTGGAGAGTCTAAAGAGTGGCATGATAATGGACAACTCAAGTCACAATGTATGTTAGTTGATGATAAGAAGAATGGCGAATGTATAGAGTGGCATGCAAACGGAAAACTTCGAAGTCAATGCGTGTGGGTCAATGATGAACGACAAGGCGAATTTAATGAGTGGTACACAAATGGACAACGTTCAAGAAAAAGTACATGGATAGATGGTAAACAACATGGCGACGAAAGAGAGTGGTTCAAAAATGGACAACTTCGAAGTCATTGCATGTACAATGATGGCAACCGAATTGGAGAGGATAAAGAATGGTATGAAAATGGGCAACTGAAGATACAATGTATGTGGGCTGATTGTAAACGAAATGGTGAGGACAAAGAATGGTACGAAAATGGACAACTGAAGATACAATGTATGGGGTTGACAGTAAACGGATTGGTGAGGATAAAGAATGGTATGACAATGGGCAACTGAAGATACAATGCATGTGGGTTGACGGCAAAATGCATGGTGAATACAAGGAGTGGTATCGATTTGGGCAACTTAAAGTGCAATCAATGTGGGTTGATGATAAACAAAATGGTGAAGCTAAAGAGTGGTATCCAAATGGACAACTTAAAACACAAGGGTAAACAACATAAATTACAGCTGTCAGAAAAGTGAGCAGATTGACGTGGGTTAGCTTTATTGCCTTAAAGAGAACAACAATCTTTACAAGGATATATGGCACCTTGGATGTAAGGCCTAGAACAGAAAATAAATAGACAATTGCAACTAAAGAAGAATATCGTTGTACGTTTTCTCATCTCCTTCATAGAACTTTTGGAAGGCTATGGCTTGAGTATCTCCATTGATCTTAATATCTCCCCTATTATTTAGTATCCTTAGACATGAACTTTACAGTGAATAGTAGAGTACCATTCTCCACAATGATGATGACATGAATCCAAGAAAATACCATGAATTGGATTGACAAGCAAATTCTGTTTGACCAGTTGTGTCAATAATGCACCATACTCGTTTATCAGAGTGACGTTGCTAGATACCAAGTCGTTTGTAATTTGCCATTTATCGTACTCAGATTGCAATGGAAAGAGAGGTGTGGTTATGAATGGAGCAGTATACTATAGTGTAAGTTGTTAACCTTGTTTTAGTCTTTGTGGAACTTTGTTGTTTCAGAACATACTTGTGCGAATATACAATGCCATGCCTGACCACTTGGTTCATAAGATTTGATACATGCTTGGTTAACACCTTATTTGGTTGGTGAGACAACATATTGTAAAAACGTGAGCAATTGTACCTGATGTTGAGTTCATTGAGTTGAATATCCATTTCATTCCAGAGGAATAATTTGAATGTTCATAATCAAGGAAGAATCCACTGTCAGGCAAACCTAAAGTAATTAAGAAAAGTTAAATTACGTGTTTTCGTAGAGGACAAAGTACGAAGGAACATGAGAACTAAGTTCATACCTCTGACTTTTGCCATTTTAGGAAGGTTTTCTGCCCACCAATCAACATGAAGGTATGTTGCAAGTCCGCCAGCAGAACAACCTGAAATAACAACATCTGTTGATTTGTCCAAGCCTTTTGTTGTCATCAAAGAATCATGCATTGCTTTCAGCACTCTCTTTCCACGGTAGTATACGTTATGACCTTCGTAGACATCAGGATCTTCTCTATTCCCTAAAAGAAAGTTACAAAAAAATAGTATAACAAACAATAGCCTGGTGACGAACCTGAAAATGAACCACCGTCACAGTATCGTAGGTACGCCATGTTCCAATTATACATCATTGGGTTGACTGTATCATCGTTTGAGAAGTATCCGGTATTCATTATCAAAGAAGGTTTATAATGCTTGGAGGAACCAAGCTTGCCTTTATATTTGTATTAGTTATTGACAAGTGGGAAAATTGTAACTGTGGGTTGCTCTTCCATAACACCTTGATGAGCTGTTACACCTTAAAAAAGATGAGAAGACAAAGCTACTTCTTGTACATACCAACCGCCGCCTTGATGATGAATGTACCTTTTCAAAACACGTGAGTCAAAAAGTTGAAAAAGTCGGAGAACTTTTCGGTGTTTAGCGGCGTACCATTTGTTAGCTCCGCTTCCGTAGCCTGGGCGGAAGTAATACGCGCCGGGGGTACCATCAAGACAGACGGCGCCTTCTGTTTTAGCAGCTTCAGTTAGAAACGTCACGTTGAACAGATCAGACGCCGCATCAGTAGGTAAAGGAAGCCTGTGTTGTTAGATAGTGAGTTGACGCTTTACAATCTTAATACAAACCTAAAATGTGCCTCATGGTTTTGAATAGCGCCTAGCGTGACACTAGATAGCAAAAAACAACAAACAAAGAAATATGGCGTCATTTGTATTGACTTGCCTCACGTGACGTTTACACAAAAAATGGTTAAGGTGCAATGTTTTACGCTGCAAAAGTTTAAGTTCGTTAGAACGCAAACACATGATGCACATTCTGAGTAGAGGTTGACGACGGTTTGCTTTATTGTCTTAAGGAGAACAACAATCTTTACAAGGATATATGGCACCTTGGATGTAAGGCCTAGAACAGAAAATAAATAGACAATTTCAAACGAAAGAAGAATATCGTTGTACGTTTTCTCATCTCCTTCATAGAACTTTTGGAAGGCTATGGCTTGCGTGTCTCCATTGATCTTAATATCTCCCCTATTATTCAGTATCCTTAGACATGAAATTACAGTTAATAGTAGAGTACCATTCTCCACAATGATGATGACATGAGTCCAAGAAAATACCATGAATTGGATTGACAAGTAAGTTCTGTTTGACCAAGTATGTCAATGATGCTCCGTAATCGTTTATCAATGTGTCGTTTGTAGATCCCAAGTCGTTTGCTGTTTGCCATGAGTCATATTCAGATTGTAGAGGAAATATTGGTGTGGTTATGAACGGAGCAGTATACTAAACTTGTTTGAGTTCTTTGGAAACATGTCATTGTTTTACAACATACTTGTGCGAATATACAGCGCCACGCTTGACCACTTGGTTCATAAGCTTTGATACATGCTTGGTTCACACCTGACATGTATCGGTAAGAAAACACAGGTAGCAAATAGACAATTAAAAGAAATAGGATAAAGATAGTTTACGTGTAAATGCAATTGTACCTGATGTTGAATTCATTGAGTTGAATACCCATTGCATTCCAGAATGATATTTTGGAGGACCTTCAAAGTCCAAGAAGAATCCACTGTCAGGCAAACCTTAAAGTAATAAGAAAAGGAAATTACGTGTTTTTGTAGCGGACTAAGTGCGAAGGAACATGAGAACTAAGTTCATACCTCTGACTTTTGCCATTTTAGGAAGGTTTTCTGCCCACCAATCAACATGAAAGTATGTTGCAAGTCCACCAGCAGAACAACCTGAAATAACAACATCTGTTGATTTGTCCAAGCCTTTCGTTGTCATCAAAGATTCATGCATTGCTTTCAGTACACGTATTCCACGATAGTATAGTTTGTGGCCTTCGTAGACATCAGGATCTTCTCTGTTTCCTAAAATAGGAATGTCAAAAAGTGTTAATGAATGACAGCTAAGAAGCGAACCTGAAAACGAACCACCGTCACAGTATCGAAGGTACACCATGTTCCAATTATACATCATTGGGTTAACTGTATCCTCGTTTGAGAAGTACCCACCGTTCAATGCCATAGTAGGTGTATAGCTCTTGGAGGAACCGAGGCGACCTTATACTTCAATTTATTCCAATTGAACTAAAAAAAATCGTACCTAATGATCTACCATAACAGTTGTCTGAGCTCTCGCACCTATATAGATAAGCAAAATTTACTACTTAAAATAGACGTACCAACCACCGCCTTCATGGTGAATGTACCTTTTCAAAACACGTGAGTCAAAAGTTGAAAAACCTAAAAACTTTTCGAAGTAAAAACAGTCCATCTTGAAATTATCTCTGGGAAACGACTGTCTTACCATTTGTTGGCTCCACTTCCGGAGCCTGGACGGAAGTAATACGCGCCAGGAGTACCATCAATACAGATGGCTCCTTCTGTTTTAGCAGCCTCAGTTAGAAACGTCACATTGAACAGATCAGACGCCGCGTCGGTGGGTAAAGGAAGCCTGTAATATCGTTAGATAGTGAGTTGGCGCTTTACAATCTTAATACAAACCTAAAAAGTGCCTCATGGTTTTGAATAGCGCCTAATGCGACACTAGATAACAAAAAACAACAAATTATGAAATGTGGTGTCATTTGCGTTGAGTTTGAAGATTATGTAACTGTTTTTTTGCGCAAATGTGAGTTACACGTGGTACAGCTGTCACGTTTTTACTTTGAGCTTAATTTCGAACGTTTAAGCCTCATTGTTAAGCTGTTAGCTTTATTTACGCGCGTACAGCGTTTAAACGGCCGAAGTCGCTGTAGATGGTATTTTGGTGGCTTGAGTATATGCCACGATGAAAGCAAAGCTAGGGTGTTGCTGTACGTTTAAAGGTGTTGGTTTTAGTGACATTACTGATGATAAATCGTCAACAGCATGCTACACGCATTCTAGACGCGTGAGAAAGCATAGCAGGCGTAATTGTACACGGAATTATTCAACCAGCGATGTTTCTGTCACAAACGATGTTGTAGATGAACAAAAGCCTAAGAGGTATGTACTATAACGCTTTGGTATCAAATTGTAAGTGCTGGCTCTCAATAATTGATAAAACCATTGGTAAACGGTTCTCCGCTGATGAAAAAGCAGAAAAAAGCACAGTGACCTTATAGCAAGGCAATACAAGATTTTTCAACAAGTTGGTGACAGTCTCGGTATTAAGACGTTTGATGACTGGTACACCATAGACAAACAAGATGTAAGCGATTTGATCGGTAGTAGCATCTTCAACAAGTGCGTGGTGATGCAAAAACTTGAAAAAGAAATTTAATAAGATTGCATATTTTAGATATAACAGGTGCTTGGGTACAGCGTTACATCATGTATTCCCAGACGTTGAGTGGCAAGATTGGCGTTTCGGGTATCTTTACAAATGATCTTTTTTTGAAAATAATCACGTGTTGTAGTCGTGCACCTCCAGGATTCTGGTTGGTTTTACAAAATCAAAAAACATTCATTGATAGTGTTGCAAGTGAAATGGGCGTTAAAACTCTGGATGATTGGTATCGTATTGGTACTCATACACTCATAGATTATGGCGCATCGGGTATGATGATGGAAAGGTACACGTGAACCAAAGTTTAGTTCTAAAAAATCATCAACTTTTGTAAAACATCTTTTTATCTGATAGTCTTTTTGTTTAAAAGGTATGGAAACTCTGTGTCAAGACTAGTAAGACAATTGTATCCTGGATTTAAATGGGATAGTAAAAAATTCTTGTACGTCGCTAGAAATTCGGGTATTGGTTTGTTGTTGGTTGTTTTTTTTTGTTTCAAAACAATAAACTGTGACAAAGCATTGATACAAGTTTAGGTATTGTCCACGGAATCTATGGGAAAATACTGTAAGACAGTATAAAATTATGGAAGGTATAAGCAAGAGGTATAATGTGAAGACATGTGAAGAATGGTATTCAAGATGTCATAAAGTTAAACTGTCAATGCAAGAAAGATACATAATTTCAAAGTAAGTTTTGTTACGCTACTGACAATGATTGGTAAATGAATTAATGTGAATGTTCTCGTAGGTATGATAATGAATTAAAGAACGCAATAATGGGGATATACACTAATTTTAATTGGATGCCTTGGCGGTTCAAGTTCGTTTTGGTTTTTTTTGTGATTTTTACCTTTTTCTTGTTCGATTTGGACTTGTATTCTAATAAATCTTAGTCGTGTTGATGTTGGTTACTGGACAGGTAATACGGGTGTCAAAAATCAGAGAGAACGGTTTGAAGATTTGGGTAACCTGTTGGGTGTAAAAAGGATGGACGATTGGTATAATGTAAGATTGACTGATGTTGCTCACGTTGGTGGCTCTACTCTACTCAGAATGCACGTGATTTCTTGAAGGTTATGTTCATTCTAATTGATTTATTTAGAAACGGCAACAGCCTTGCAAGCGGTCTTCTAAAGGTGTACAGTGACTATCCATGGAACCTAAACAATTTTGAGTACGAAGATATTGATTTTAACTTGAGTTTGTTTTACTTTCTGTCAACTCTGTCTTACAACAACTTTAGTATCAAACGTAGTATATATCCTATAGGATTTTGGAAGGACAATGTAAATATAAGAAGCTTCTTTAAGAAAGCTGAGAATGTCTTAAGGATCAACAATCCGTGGGATTGGTAAGTGAATCAAAGACCAAAATCAAATCAACCTCACTGTAAACTCCTAAGTCCGTCACTAGGTACACTGTATCTGTATCGCAGTTAGTTCAATTGTCTAGTGGAGCTACGAGTGTATTCCCAAAAGCACTAGGGATGATGTATCCTGAAGTAGAATGGGATTGGAGCCTTTTCAAGGTTTCTTTTAAAAAAACATGTCAATGGTAACTTACAGCTTCAATACTTTTCTGGGCTAACCTTTCATTATTTCAGGCAGCTTGTTCAGTGTGTAAAAAGTATATTTCCTCGGCATGAGGTAGAAGAGGAACATTATATTGGGTTTAGAGAAGACACAGGCGTAGCGCTTAATGTAGATGTTTTTGTCCCTCACTTTAATCTTGCCTTAGAATATCAAGGTACTTTGTTTTGTCTCACTTTACCAAACAGCAAGCTTAATAATTTCTTTAGGTGAACACCATTATAAGGATGATATACCTTATGCGCTACCATCAATAGTTTACGGCAACAGAGATTTTGAGAAGGCGGATTTATGCCAGCAGTTTGGTACCAACATCTTTGTCTTGTTTTTGGGAAAAACCAGTTGATTTTGACCTTGTTTGTACAGGCATTTGTTTGGTTCCTGTTCCATATTGGTGGCGTGGTGATGTAGATACATTAGCTGCAACTATACTTCATTATAAACCAGACTTGAAGTTTGACCTTCCGGCTCATGTACGGGCTTTAACATCAGTGAACCATCAAGAGGGTACCTAATTGACTAGATTTTTTTCCTTACTCAATAAGTTGTTGCTAAACATGCATCTTAGGCTACAGCAGACCTATTATGTCTCCATGCGCTACTTTATCAGTTTGACACTCTGAAACAATGTACAGTTTTTTTTCACTGGCTCCAATAAACAAATACAAAGATTGATGCGTGTAATGTGAGTACTGCACTTACTGCGCTCACTCCTATTTCCTTTGGTAAACTAGTACCTTTGTTTCATGTATTTTTATCCAAAACTTAGAGAGTTCTTAACAGCTAGAACCGTTGAAACATATAGCAGTTAGTGCCATAAAACTACACAAAACATAAGGCTAAGTTTGCTGTTTTATTAATAACAAAATGGTGCTTCCTTTAAAATAGTTATACCCAATGCTTCAATAGCTTCATTCGTAATACAAGTCTTACCCACAAGGTTAATGAATTTAAGTGATTTCAAGTATTTTAAGCAATCATCTGTAGGGCCAGTGTCACAATACCAAAGTGCAAGATATTTAACATTCACACAACTTTTAAAGCATGAATCTTGTATACCCTTACACGTTGAAAAAGAAAGCTTTTCAAGGTTAACCATATCCTTAAAACAGTTTTCTGTTAAATTATCACAAAGGCATAAAGTAAGATTCTTGACATTCGTCAAAAACTGAATACCATCACCAGTTATTGAAAATGCTCTATCCAGAAAAATAGTATTTACATTTCCAAGATGCCTTAAGGATTCATTTTGTGGACAACTTAAACTGATTTTATGAACATCCTTCAATGCTTCCAGACCTTGCACAGTAATACCCGAACAATCAGTGAGATCAATTGTATGGACTCCTCTTAATGCCTTCAAAGAAACATCTGTTATATTTGTATCTCCCAAATCAATTGTATGTATTGTATGTTCTCCTCCTTTTAACAGAATCTCTATACCCTCGTCTGTAATATTAGTTTCTTCTAAGTCTATATTACGAACACCAGAAAGGCATTTCAAGTCGTTTTCTGAAAAGTTAAGTGCGTTATCTGTTAAGGCATTGTAGCAATAGATTTTCGTGTTCTTAAGTAACGGGCTGTCTTTTAGGAAAGCGCAGTCTGAGGAATGCTTCAAGATTAGCGATATTAAGCCAACGTTGTGACGAATGATGTTGTTAAAAAGATGAGAAGCTTCAGAAGCTTTAATACGGTCTCCTTTATCCAAATAGCGTAGAATATGAGTCAGTATTTCTGTTGCCAGAGGTTGAGATTGTGCTCTGTCGTCATTAGTCCCGGAGTCTCTTATCACGTTTTCCATTAATATATACGATATTAACACTACTCAACGTGGTTTAGTGCTCAAGCGGTTTATTTTGAATATCTTTGACTTCTAATTTCGAATCGCACAAAAAACACGCAAGCTGCTCATAACACCATTTGCGGTTATTGAGTCAATCCTTTGTAAAACGTGATACAATATATATATATATAGAACACATTGCATTCTTTCATTAGCTATTGTAGGAGTACACGAGGAGCTCAGAGAAAAAAGAGTCGGATGCCAAATGTAGACTTGTTTTCTTGGTTTTTTCTTTTGTTTTTTTATATTTACACATCACGTTCATGTGGTTCTTTGTAATCAAGACCTAACGCTAAAAATACATCCCTTTCAGTTTTTAAAGGTACTGGATCACCTTTTACATCATCTCCATATCGTGTAACCAAAGCATGTTCACTTAAAGAGTATCCTAATTTCCTTGCCCACAATCTCATTGATCTGTAGGTAACAAGTTATAAACCTTTGGTGAAAGTACATATTACATACCTATTAAAATGTCCAGAACCAGTAAAATACAGTAGGGCACCTAGAAATCATTTTAGTGCTCGAACAAGTAAACTAACATTAAAAATATGACAAACCGAAGTACTTCAAAAGACATGAATAACAAAAGGTCATTTCATCATGTCATGACGTCATAATTTACTGGTTGGTAATTCTCATACTAAACAATATCCTGAATGTGACTCACAAGCTCAGTTTTTCAAAAACAAGGATGTACTGCAACGAATGTAACAGCCAAAAATAAAGAAAGAAATACAAAAAAAGGTTTTGTTTTAAATAACGTACATGGCCACTCTCCCTTTGCTATTATTTTAATGTCAATCCGCCTATGTAAACTTTTTGCATTCAATTGACACACTCCTAATCAAGCAATTAAAATACCGAAAACACTCAGACAATGACTTGAATGTCCAAAAAAAAAAAAGCCTGAAAAAGCTGACTTACCCATGTACTTATCTGTATTCTTAGTCATACTTGTTAGATCATCTGTCAGAAGACCATTATCATGAAGAGAACGTAAGAGCTTTGGCAATAACCCATCCAAGGAATCATCATATTCGTGAGTGACTGGATCATATAAGAGATAAAACATTCAATACTTCAAAAAAAATACCTAAGATATCAATATCACCACAATCGGGTTTACCTCTTCTGTATGAACCTGGACAGCATTAGAAAACGCCCAACATAACAACAAGGTTTCTTGGTAGCTTAGAAACAACATACCGCATACTTCAAAGATGAGATTAGGGTCATGAACTTTACAAACATTCGAAAAGATTGTAGCAATTTCTTCAATCTCCGCACGAGGAATTCGCTGTTTGAACTAAGTACACAAGTTATGAAAAAAGCGAATAACCTTTCAAAAGAAGAATAAAATCGGGAATAGAAATAAACACGTTTTGTATTAAACGAAGTACTTTACTTACCTCTTCATAGTACTTAAGTCCTATAATATGTTGTGGGTTAAGTTTTGCTTTTTCCCTAATTTCATCAAGAGTCCTGAACCCCTAACGAACATACATCAATAATAGCTTCTACAAACCTTAATATTGTACTTACTTTTGCATACCACCTTCGCGCAATAGTAGGTCCAACGCCAAATACACCCATAAACAGACCTAAACAAAACAATCAATTTATGAACCTGAAAAGAAAAGAAAAAAAGTGGTTGAGATTGCCTTTTATAGCTTACCTAATGTCATATTCTGTTCGTCATTCTGCATTTCATCTGCCTTACGTAACTGTCCAGTAGCCAAAATTTCGTCAATCTAAGATCGTAAGAAAGTAAGCCAAAGGGGTTAAAGGGACTTAGAGATTTGACATCTTTTTTACCTTGTCAGCGATGCTTTTTCCTATACCACGTATTTGACTTGCTTGTTTTCCACTTGTAATTTTGACCTTACATGCCTTTAATATATTCACTGCTTTCCTATAAGCAAAAGTACGCCAAGGGTTACCAGCAGTCTCATTCAACTTTAACATTTTTGTCTGAAAAACACGTGTCAGCAAAAATATATGTATGCTCTATTTCTCCGTTTCCGTACGTACCAAAATTTCTACCAATTGTGCATTTGGTTGTTCATTAGGGGGTGCAGCCTTACCGCTGTTTTGACAAGCAAAGTACTTTTTCTTTTTGGACAACCACTTGTTTTCTTCACACCTAAATTTTTTCTCGTTTTCTTCGTATTCTGGAGAATCTGCGAAACTACGGTCTGGAGAACCTCCATCTGTTGTTTTGGAGGGCATCTATACATCATTTAATAGTGAGGAATACTTTAGAGTAAACATACAGGTTCATCAGAGAATAAAGGAGTGAAGAAAGGATTTTTCTTGAGTTCATCTCGATTTGGTGATGAACGAGGAGAGGTTGGCGTAGATGGCGGCATAGAAGGTCCAGTCGCTCGTGTCATAGACTGTAAGTTTGATGAAGATGTGCTCGGTGATGGAGGTGTTGCTAAATCATCGTATATTGGCCTTATATTAGGGTCTGAAGTCGAGTCTAACGTTTTGGATTTCAGCGAATATTTGGCATTAAAAAAAAACAGGCGCGAAAACTCAAAAAAAGTACACGGACATACCGTCATCGAGAGACATTAAACTAGGTTGTATGCTCATATCAAGAGACATAGAACAAGCTAGTTGGGAATCACGGCTTTGCGAAACTTGTGCGATATCATAGTCAGACACCATTTGTTCTTCAAAAGCGCTGACTGGGTATGACAGCCAGCTGTCTTCTTCTGTATCTTCTGTAACGATACTAGGGTTTTGACTTTTCTAAATTCGAATAAAAACCATTGAACTCGCCGTTTTATGACTTTGTCAAGCTGTCTACGCACTTGTTCAAGTTTTCTTCGCTTTGGTGGTGTTGCTTTTGAGTCATCTTCGAATATACTCAAGCTTTGATCTGTCGTTGAGCGGTACACGTCTTGTAGTGGACGCTTTGTTCCTTTCTTGTTTGGAGGTGATGACGAGAATTTAAATAGTGCTGTGGTATCCTTTGTAGGAGTGCGTATTGGTGTTTGTAATGGTTTGTAAGGTGAATTTAATGTTTGTTCGCTTTGCTTGTTAGGGCTTCGCATCCGCTTGGCGTATTCGCTTGGACTGGCCTGTGTGCCACGTAAAATGCTCTGAGACACCCAACCAATGTTGTGAATTCTAGATTTTGCCTAAAAATAAGTAAGCACTGCTGTTATACCTATAGAACTGATACAGTGCGCATAACTGACGCAGCGAGATCGTTTATACGTTTCTCGGAGTAAACATGTAATTTAAACTTCCCGCCTTTGCTGAACAGGCACGTACCGGCAGTTTGCCTCCAGGTAAGAGTTTAACAGCGTCGTTAAAGTTTAAGGATGTAAGAACTACATTAACTTTGTCATTACACTTCTCTTTAACAATTCCGCCCTTAGTTTGTATGTGCTCTTTCAAAATACGTAATTGAACGCTTCCAATGCCTTTTTTGATAAAAAACGCGCAAACATCACCAAACAAGGTGCTATTACTCTTTGGCTTAGGTTTGAGCTGGAGGGATCGCCTCATTCATTCAATTCCGCGAATCATTAAGCTGGTTAAGATATATTGGTAAGTTTCGATTCGAATTGATTTATGTCAACCGTCACCGTTTTTATAGTTAGTAGGCTCAAATGAGATGATCACACAAGTCGTGACGTGGTTCTACGTTATGATTTCGTAATATTGCTAATGTATCAGTAAGTGACAGTGCGCATGAAATGTTTAGAGAGGAAATTATGGTTGTAATTTGACTTTAAGCAACTTTTCAAAACGTTACTCCCCGATTAGTAATCAGGCACGTGCATTTAGCATCAGGCTTGTAACAGCAATGAATTTCTCCGGTATGTCAGCACAGCAAGCGATTGCGTACTATCGCAAGAGCCACTTCAAAGCATTGGTCAAAAAAGAACGAAACAACTGATAGAATTCATAAAAAAGCTTCAAGACGACTTCAAAGTTTTTTACATGTTGCTACGAAGAGCTAAAGCTACAACCACAGCATGGATTTACTCTCGTACGCGTAGAAAACATAGGAGTGCAACTTGAGGAAGTTGCAATACTCTATCTGTTTCTTCACTAAATTGGTAATCCACGTGACAATTTACATTTCGAAAAGTATGTGAGAGGCGCTAAAGTGCATGCTTTGAGAGTATAGCTTCACGAGTCATATTCACGTAACAATTTACAGTTTCAGAACAAGTCAATTCTCGAATTAAGCTAAGCTTGCTTTGAACATTCTTTGAGGACACGCCAGCGATGAGTATTCGCGAACATAAGAATGCTAAGCGTAAGCGTATGCATAGAGGTAAGTAAATGGCTATTTTATATTTTTCTTGCTGTTTTTCTCAATAACCGCACTAGTTAAAAAGAAGGCAAAAAAGCCACGCAGACCGCACCGCAAACAGGAAATTAAATGGAAGAGACTTATCAGAACTGGCTACGTACGCTTAAAAAAGTGTGTAAAAGCGCTTAATATGCGTATTAGCTACCGCCAGACGCGTTAGAACGCAAAGAAGAGTTCGCTGACGAAAATGGCAACCCAGTGCCATGTGTCGACAAACCAAAAGCCTCATGGGATAGCTATAGCGAAGGCTCCAGTTTTGACGAAGATGATGTGATGGAAGACGTAATTATGGCCAAAACCAAGCAAACAGTTCTAGGCGGACGAGGTGGCATTAACGTGATACCTGAAGCGACGCCTGATGGGTATTAAAGATTTTAAACGGGGAAAAAAAAATTGTTTTTTGTAGATCAGGTTTTTCCGCCCAAACTAACACCAAATAGCTTGGAAGACCAATTTGCGACAGAAGTAAAAACATTATCATCAAAACTGAAAATAAACCCAGAAACACCTTGGGAAGACGTTCTTGGTATTTACAATTCTGATGAAGATGATGATGATCGCAATGCGTTGACTAGGTATGCAATAAATTGCTTTAAAGCGAAAAAAAATTAGTTTTTTGCAAATGATAAAAATTGATCAAATGTCATCGCGTAATGTCCTCTAAAATTATTCTATTAAGCTCTGATGGTGATGAAAGACGTTCTGAAAAATCTGTAACAAATGCAATAAGGTTAGGAGACGAAGAAAGTGAGTCAGACGATTGGTACGAAAAGTTTTTGAAAAAAATAAAGAAAAAACAAGAAGGAATTATTCACGTTCTTGAAAATGCTTTTAATTTAATCTAACGTTGTTTATCTAGGAGTAGAGATGAAGACGATAGTCTCAGATACCTTGATTTAGAGGAAGAAGGCTATACAAGGGTATTAAAGAGGCGTAAATATGCAACTGGTGGATACTACGCCAAGGGACCTTATTATGAGCCAGATCCTAATGTTAGAGTTGTAAGAGTACCGAAGAAAAATTTCAGAGCGCGTGCTACTTCTTTGGGTGATTTACAGAGGAACGAAAGAGAAAAAATGTATCAATCCCAAAAAGCAAAGGATGAAATGGAAGAAATTTCAGATTTTTTGAATGGTGAGGCGTTTTGAAAAAATCTAAACAAACCGCTCTCGAACAAACCATATCCTGTCCTCCCTCCAACTGCTTTCTTCATTCTTCTTGCCTACAAGATGTTTTGAAATGTGTAAATAGTAAAAATAACATAAAAACATCTGCTGTTTTGTTAAGTATGTTTCGAGTGTTTGCTCACGTTTAAGGTATTGTAGTACTAAAGAGAGTACAGTGAAAACAAGAGGGGAACATTTGAGAGCAACAAAATGGAGTAGACAAGTGTAGACGCCTTAATTTTCTTTAAATTGTAGTGGAGTGTAGGGTTGATTGATATTTGTGTTAACTTAACAAGCTTAAGTTGAATCAATCTTATGCAAACAACCTATGGGTAACAACGCCTCTCAGTACTATTGTAATAAAACATAAAAATCGCGTAGCTACCTGTTGATATTTGTTCTAGATGACTCTGAAGACGACCAATACTACTTAGTAGAAGATGACTCTGAAGAAGAAGATTATTACTCTGATGACGACCGTCACTCATATAGCAATTCTAATAAGACCGTAGCCGTGAGTTTATTCTATTACTCTGTACTTACGAAACAATTTTCAATCTAGAATAATTGCACATCAAATAACACAAGCAGTCCAGTTATGGCATTTGGAGACTCACATCAAATCGTCAATAGTACAAAATAATGTGCACTTTTGCTTTTCATCCTCAATTTCAATCTAGGGCCAACGATGTACGCTCCTCCTCGTGAAGTATACAGTCCTATGTATAGAGAACCTGTGAATACGCCGTACTATCCACTACCGAATACAGAACAAGATGAGTCAGAAGATGACGTTTCAGAGGACCTAGAAGAAGATTTCGAAGCAGATTTATTGAACCGAACTTATGCACCTCAATCTCCATAAAAAGTTATATTCACAAATACTTGTACCGTTTTTTTTTACTCGATACTAAAGTAACTCTGTTTCATACGTGATATGTGCCTGTCAATGAAGTTGATACACCCACAGAAGAAAAGCAAAAGTAGTGATCCTTTTTCTGGTCATTTAGAGCGCTTTTTACAAAACTCGCAAAGGTGTCACGCTGAAGCGTTTGTTGTCATTTTTGGCGTGTTTGCAATCAAAACTCACACTGTTTTGGCTTTTTTGCTCTCGCTCACAACGCTCCTGAAACGCACACAAATAGTCGAACTTGGCTCTCCTACGCATGTAAAGCCCACAGACACGGAAACATGTTAGCGGAAGTAGACATAGAGATGTATTTACAAACTTGCAACTAACGTTGTAGTGCACAAAATTGCACTGTACGTCTTTACATATGATTTTACACCAAACAGCAAATTAAGCATGCTGGGTAGTATTTAACACTTGTTGGCCATCGTGGTGGACATGACGTAATGCACGCAAATCGTAACTGCGTTTTTCAAAAACTATGCCGTTACAACTGATTGAGCAAACTTGATGTAAATATGAGTTCATGAATGAGACCCCTCATTAAGTCGCTTGTTATAAGTTTAATAAACAGATTTCTCACAGTTTATTTGCGTTCACATCACTTAAGAATAGCATTGCAGGCTATTCATACATTTAATTAATTCAAAAACCCGAAAGAAACGTATCGTCAAAGGTGCGAAGTTTGTTTACCTTAAATTGAAGAAAACTAACATACAAACCTGGTTAGAGCGATTAACGTACAAAATGGAAGAAAAAGACAAAGAAAATACGAATATGCATGTATTCGACCTTACTGCACTACCAATCGAAGCAATAGTGCATATTCTGAAGCAAGGGACATACACGCTCCGATCAGCCCAAACATGCCACCTTTTGCGAGATATTGTTCACAACCACGTTGGATACGGCCGTATCTACATCACAACTGAGAAAGAAGCTGGGTTGCTTGCAGGAAGTCCATTACTCCAGAATACGACAATTGACTTACGCTATTGTGAGTCAGTAACAGATGAGGTCATTGAAGCATTGAATGGCGTACATAAAATCGTATTGCCAAACGCACATATAACAGATGAGAGTATCAAAGCATTGGCGGGTGTACACACTATTGACCTGTATAAATGCAAATCAATAACAGATGAAGGCATTGCAGCATTGGTAGGTGTACATGAAATTGGGTTATCATATACAAATGTTACAGACAAAGGATTGAAGGCGTTGGCAGGTGTACACACTATTAAATTAAATCAATGCAAATCAATAACAGATGAAGGTATCTCAGCATTATCAGGTGTACATGCTATCTATTTGCCTCAAACATCAGTAACAGATGAGGGTATCACTGCATTGGCAGGCGTACATACTATCGATCTATCGTGCACAAGTATAGCAGATGGTATTACGGCATTGGCAGGTGTACATGAAATTGATTTATCACACACAAAAGTTACAGACAAAGGATTGAAGGCGTTGGCAGGTGTACACACAATCGACCTGTGCTTTTGTTCGTTAATAACTGATTCAGGCGTCGAGGCCTTGGCAGGTGTGCATGAGATTAATTTAGAAGCTACAGAGATAACAGATGATAGCTTAAAGGCACTGACAGGTGTACACACAATCGGACTGAGTGATTGTGACTTTATAACGGGTGATGGCATTGCGGCATTGGCAGGTGTATATGAAATTGATTTATCATACACACGTGTATTAGATGAAGGTTTGATGGCATTGGCAGGTGTACATAAGATTGATTTAAAAGCTACAGAGGTAACAGATGATGGCTTAAAGGCATTGACAGGTGTACACACTATCTGCTTAAGAAAGTGTGAGAGGATAACAGATGAGGGTATTAAGGCACTGGTAGGTGTGTATGAAATTGATTTAACACACACACATGTATCAGATGAAGGTGTGAAGGCGTTGGCAGGTGTACATACTATCACCTTGAGCAGTTGTAAGTCAATAACAGATAAAGGCATTACAGCATTGGCAGGTGTACATGATATAGATTTATCAAATACAAAGGTAACAGATGAAGGTTTGAAGGCGTTGGCAGGCATACATACTATTAATTTGGCGTGTTGTGAATCGATAACAGATTCCGGTATTGCAGCATTGGCAGGTGTACATGAGATTAATTTAGAATACACAAAAGTTACTGATGAAAGTGTTAAGGCACTCAAAGGTGTATATACCATCAAACTTGATGGCACTTCTGTGACAGCTGAAGTTGTTAAAGCTTTGAAGGGAGCCCACAAGGTTATTTACAGACATTGACATCAAAAACAATTCGACACTCTTTATGTATACAGAGCTAGTTGAAGTTAGTTAAAACTTTCCTTTGTTTTAAAACCCACTAATAAACACCCAAACAAATTTCTGTCCAAGATGGCTACTAATTTGAGATACTGATTACACTTGTGTTACTTTAAAAAAGAAATGCACTGGACATTTGAACCTTACTGACACTTTTTTTAGACAAGACCTACTTTAAATCGTGGATTGATTATCAATAGATTCTTTGTAGAGATTGCTGACCAACAAGACAAAAGCACCTCACAAAGATTCGTATATGAACCTTTCAAGTTGTGTATGTGACCCAGGTAGAGAAGGTGCATTTTGAATGTTCTCCATCATCCTACGTTTTCACTATAATGATTACATGTGGGAAAAATCAAATGATGATCATTAAGAACGTAGGAAGATGGCTCAATTCAATGAACTTAACTTGACTTGATACTGACTTTCCAACGTTTCCTGCTACACTGTACAGCAGATGGAGATTAACGCTGATGTTGTGTATCTTATATCAGAGTTTCTACCTATACAAGCGATTGTGAACTTCAGAATAACATCAACACAGTTTTGTTACCTCCCATGGACAAAAAGGGATCTAAGACATAAAACTGTGTTTGATGGCTCCAAATACATGCATCCTGAACGCTCATTGGCTATTTTCATAAACGCGCCGTTAAAAACCCTAAAACTCCACTCGTTTACCATAGACCATAACTTACAGCGTGACGCAATACTCTCATGCTCTAAAACGCTTCAGCAAGTTCATTTAGCTTTTCTTCCTTCAAAAGGCGCAGAAGCGATAATAAAAGCGTTGGAGACGTGCACAAGCCTGAAGAGGCTCCATTTGTCTCCTCAGATTGGCCCAGAAGCTAAATCCATATTCACTATGCTGGCTTCTTCAACAGTTAATGTAGAACGACTGGTACTTTCAGAGTTTTTCTTTGGCTGGACGGCACTCCTCAGAATATTTACGTCTAAATACGTATCTGTTGATATAACAGGTAATCCACAAACAGAAAAACCATTTCCGGATGCAATCACGTGTGTAGAAAAACGTGACGGATCGTTGCAAGTTTGTTTCTTTGAAATGAGACAATTCAATTATTCTGGAAAAGGTGGAGGCCGTCGTACTGGTAACAAGCTTCAACCTTGTTCGTTCTCAACAGGAGAGCGTCTTAAGGCTGATTATTATAAAGGCTCTATCAGTATTCACTCTCGGATTATAGAAGTAATGGAAGTCAACGCAGAAGGATATGAATCTATTCAATTTAATGGAGAAATGAACACTTATAGGTTTTTCGATGAATACTCTCCACCTGCTCATCGAGGTCACCCCATATTTTATAGGCGTACTAGTACGCTTCCCACTATTGATCAATGTTTAGCAACAAATAGTCAAGCTTTTGCCGTTATATGGTGGTTTTCAGTAGAGGAAGAGGTAAGTGAGCCCAAGATTGTATGTCAAGTTAGCATACCAGAAAATTGGTGATTTTTTTCAAATGTCACAGTAGCTCATAACGAATAAAGAAGAACCCAAATATCCTCTAGTTGTTTACATATTTCCAAAAAAAAGCTTTAAAAGTCACGTGAAAACATCAAAGAAGCAGGTGGCTCACATGCCGTTCCATAACTGCTTTTTTGGATTTATTACTAATTTAGAAGCCTTGTCCAGTAAAAGTTATCTCTTTTCCTGTTAGAGCATGGTCCGGTACAAGCATAAAGTTAGTAGTGAGCTGTTTAAGGACACCCTTTGCTACTTCTTCGGCCTTTACCAAAAACTTATCATACTCAAGCCAATCGGCTTTTTTTCCATAATTTCCGTGGCTGCCTACAGCAAAAAAAAAAGTTGTCAAAAACCACTTCTGTTTTTATTTCAGAACGTGCGTACCTCCTTTAAAAGTACCAACGAAGTTACCAGGTGGATCTTCATAGCCTATCAAACAAACAAGAAGTTACTGACCGGTCAGATTTGCTGAAAAATCCAAATACAAAGCAAGAGCTAGAATTTACCAGGAATGTTGAGTGGCATAGCAACTTCTGATGTTACGTATAATAATACTTCTTTAGTCTTAGATTCTCTTAACAGTACTATGAACGTATACTCACAGCGTCCACGGGCAGCTCTGTATCAACGGTGAGAAGAAAAAACGGTTTTACAGTAAAAAAACTTTTGTACTTTACTATGTTATCTAATGATAATATCTCAACATCACCACACGTGAATACTTCTCGCACGTGAGCCTTTGTTATAAGAGGACCCATTATACTTGTTACAGTTATTGTTTCACTAAATAGCACGTGTTAAACCTTTAATTATTACAAAGGAAACAACAGGAGCGTACGCTGACATTGTAGTTTACAAAACAGTTACAAATTAAGTCAGAAGATGTTGTTCACATGATTGTCAAGTAAAAACTTAAAAAAGAAATCTCATTGCTTTCTCTCACTTGTATGGTTACTACGATTTTTCTGTTCGGGTTCTGCTAACTCCGTGAGATTTTAATGACAGGGAAAGTACTTTTTGAGACCAAGAAACTACTGTGAAGCTGTTGCTGTTATGACGTTTGTGCTTCCAGTTTTTGTTGAAGCTGTTTTTTTTTGGAGTATTTTATTTTACATTGAGTCACTCACTTCTATCGCTCTTTGAGCTACTCCTTCATCAGGTATATCTACATATTGTTCTATACAATCTAATCTTTTACATACATCAGCCATACAAGGTCTTTTTGATGAATCAAGTTGCCAACAATCTGTCATTATATCAGCATATTGTTGTGGTGTCTTATTTATATCTATTGTTGAACAAAGTCCTGTATTTCTTATCTCTACAGCGAGAAGTAATAAATCCTGTTTATCAGGATATGGCTCCTCTTCATGAAATACCTCATACTAAGCAAGCATTACTTCAAAAAAAAACAGTTTCAAAGCAAGTGCACAAAACAACAAAACTTCAGCTCTTTTTTGTTGGTCTACAGGAAAATCTTTGTCATTTACGGAACGTACCAAAACACTCGCAAATGCCCATACATCTGAGTCTTTAGAGTAAATACGTTTGAAGCACTCAGGAGCCATCCATCTGAAATAAAAGTTAGAAGTGTTGTTACTGGAATATTAGTAAGCAAAAATAAGTAAGTGTACCTGACAGGTCCTACAGCGTTTGTTGTTACACCATATTCTTCAATACCAACAATCCTTGACATACCAAAATCGCTTATCTTTGGGTTTCTGTGTTCATCCAGCAAAACATTTCGTGCAGCCAAATCTCTGTTAAAGACATTAGCGATTAACAAATGTG
This sequence comes from Trichosphaerium sp. ATCC 40318, assembly GCA_038496445.1. Taxonomy (NCBI): domain Eukaryota; phylum Discosea; class Flabellinia; family Trichosidae; genus Trichosphaerium; species Trichosphaerium sp. ATCC 40318. The sequence goes on from JALMLS010000640.1 coordinate 136,358, forward strand.
AACAAAAAAAATTGAAATAGAGGTGCTTTTAATGTATTGTTGATAAGGAATAATTGAGTTATATCTTACCTGTGTACAACATCACCATTATGCAGATGTAATAGACCTTGACCTATACCTCTAACAATGTTTTTTTTCTCATGCGGACTTAAAAAAATGTTTGGATCATTACTGAATAATAACTTATCAAGAGATCCACCTTAAAACACGCAAACTATAAGATACAAACAGGATTAAATAACAAGAATATAACACGTACCCGATAAGTACTCTATAACCAAGAGATAATCCGTCTTGTTCTTAACACTTGCTCCCAAAATCTAAGACTTTTTTAGAACATTCATTGCACGTGTTGTTTGTATTTCAAATACCTGTGTCACGTTCTTATGTGGTTTTAGTTCTACCATTACTTTGGCTTCTTCTAAGAACGTTTTACCAGCTCGAACATCCGCACAGTACTTGATAGCAACCTTAACATCCTTGTACTGACCCATTAACACTATACCAAAACTTCCTAAATGTTTATTAACAACACAATGTGCCTTTTACTCAAATACCTTCTCCTAGCTTCTTTCCAAACTTTATCTTATCACAATCGAGTATCCACTCAGGATTAAGAATATTATCAAGAGCGCTAGATTGGCTGCTTTCTTATTGAAAAAAATCAGCAAAAAAAATAAAAAAAATCAACCCTTCCACGTGCAGTTCACGTGAATTTTGAAGTTGAGTGAGAAATATAATTAGGAGTTTTTTGTTTGAAATTGTGATAGTAAGTTCATTACCTTCGCTTATCATTGTATCATAGTTCTCTTTCATTTTTTTTTCCTTTTGTTTGGATCTCTTAGTTGTTTTTATTTCGCCACTACTATCTTCTTCTTCGACATTAACAGAAGAAACAGTACACTAAATCGGTAGTAAGTACTGTTATATCTTTTCTATTTGATACAACATACCCATAGGCAATACAACGCCCAGCATCCACCAACTGCTGCACATACCACTAAAAGTAGTACAAATATGGTAACCCAAATATAGACTTCTCCATGGCTTCCTACCTTGGTTAGCTACAAAACTTTACAATCTGCAACTTACCTTGTTTTTCGGGAATGTATACACTTCCTACGGGCTTCATGCAATTTGAGGTTGTTAAGTATTTCAAGTTATGAGTATTGTCCAGTAATACTGTTTCAACAAACTGTTGTTCTTTACGTCGGTCCAGAGTTACTATCTACAACAGTCTCAGTATGTTACATATGGTCACTTATACCGTACGTGTTTGCCAGTAGTAACGAAGATGATATCAGAATCAGGACTGGTAGTCTGAGAATATCATAAGCTGAACAGTGTTGAAAATAAGAAAAAGTGTTTTTTTGCCACTGAAGAAAACTGTAAGTACCGCCAACCCCCAGCACGTCTCAAAAGCGTGCGTAGTATATAAAATATTTGAGTAACTAGATTCATTCACATGATATTGATATATAGTCGCATAAGAGTTTGCACCAACACCACAATAAACAAACGTTTCTATATACAACAAAATTATCAAAAAAATGCAAAGCATAAGCAGCCACTGATTTTACGAACCTGAGCCTTGAATTCTGGTTACCCCTCGAATAGAGTTTTCAGCTTCATATACTTCTTCAGTAACCCCGTTGCGTATTACCTTATTCAATTATAAGTCTTTAGTGTCTCTTTTGTTGATATAGTGAATAGAATTCAATCACAGGAGCACTTATTTCTGCGGTTGTATAAAGCGTACCCACATCCCTTCTAGCCCTGTGATAACAATAGTATCCTCATTTATCCACTCAATATTGTGTATTGTATTCGTGCTATCTATACCAGTTTGAAACGCTATGAGCTTACGCACATCAATTAAGAAACAACACAAAAAAAAATAAGAAAAAAAATTGGTACGTACTGTGACGTTTGTTGTTATATCGAAAGTAATCAATTGATATGTCTTCCCGTGTGTTAAACAAAGTGATATCAAATGTGTATCGTTCGATCCTAACCCATGAAAACTATCACACCTAAAAAACAAAAAAAGTCAAAAAAAAAAAAAAAAAGAACACCATTGCTAGTGTCAAGCAAACGAGGCGAAAAAAAAAGAGCTATCACGTGATTTTGAAAAAAAAACGTGATAAGAAAAACCTCTAATGCTAAACGAATTTGTGTTACGCACTCGGATGACTCTATCGGAACCCTGTCTGGGACAACAACATCATTGATAACTAATACAATCTCCGGTGGCTCAGTTTTGAGCAAATACAGCCGATCTTTTACACTAAAATCAAATAAGCGCTTGCGTAACCTTCTACAACATCATTACGATGTAAATCCATTAATCGATGACATTGTCGATTTGTCCCATGCTCGAAAAGTAGTGCAGTTTGTAATGATATCATGTGATATGCTAGAATTCACGTGACATTGTTGTATGGTATGGTATCCCGTCGATTTTTGAACATCAACTGCACAAACAAGAGAAATTCAGTAATAAGACCTATAAAAGTTTTCTGTGTATCTTTATAAACTAACCTGCATAAAGACACTGCGTAGCACGTGCCGGTATTGTAAAAAAAACCACTATGCAAAAAAGTTGTAGTAAACGCCAATTGTTAGCCATTATTGTCTTGAAGCAATAAATATTGGCCTTTTCTGTTTGTGTATTGCTTTCGAAGATACAGTGAGAAGATGTTTAAAACGTTTCGTACTTTTGTGTTTCAAAAAATCTTGACTGGCGGATACTTTTTTGCTTAAAATCTAAGGTTGTGATATCACTGATCTTAAGGGCTCGTGCCCTCCTTGGAAGTGCGCAAGATGATTACTAACAAGGCATTGCTAATGCTGTCAGAAGCTGAGCACTGTACCAGGCCGTACAAAAAAGTTGTGATTGGCTGTTCGTTTACACGTGGATATGACCCTCATACGCATGTGAACAAAGAACCGCCATTTGTATGTTCTTAGGTGGCAGAAAAAATTAGTCTAGCTCCGCGAGATTTTACATAGAACGTAATAGAAATAGAGGGCTATGTCTGAGAGTTACGTTAATGGTAATTTGACGCTATAGCGTTCACTGATCACGGGTTGTGGCTATTTCGTATCAAATTACTGTTAATGGATCATTCCATTTAGCATGTGTTTCGCTGCCTGTAATAAAGTAAGGACGCCTTACATAACACAGTGTGTTGCACATAAGGTACAATGTGTATGGGTGCATTGTAGAGTATAACCAGCGGTGTGAAGTCACAAGGTGGCACTTAGGCTATCAAATTAATTGAGTTTGTTATTTTTTTTTTTTACAAAATTTATTCAATTAATACATCTTCAGACTCGACTTCTTTTTCCTCTTCTTCAACAGCAGGTTCTTCGCCATCTCCATTTTCTTCTGGTTCAATCGTAGGTATCCCATCAGTCTCATCATTGTTCTTGTTTTCTTCAGTTTTGATAGTTTGTACTTCTTCAGTCTCTTTGTCATTTTGGTTTTCTTCTGTTAGTTCTGTCACAGCTTCAGGCTTTTTGATTTCTTCTGTTACGATGGTAGGTAAATCCTCGGTAGTTTTTGGTGCACGTTTTCTACGATATCTAGTAGGTAGTTTCCTTCCTTTAGGACCCTTAGGTCGTGCTCTCTGTACAACATCAAGGCGAGCTTTTATTGACACTTTTCCAAATTGAGGATCTTCGTAATAAGCTTGAGTAACTGCAGAGTCTTCCAAAGTATTGCTATCACTCTCATCATCTTCTTTATTACTTACAGAGACCCCAGAAGATCTTGGAGGCGGTGGACCACCAAACATACCCTTTGAAATGAAGTATAAGCGCACAAGCACAAACCCACAACTTTTGAAAAGAAAAAAAGAAAAACATTTTTTCCACTTACACCTCTCATAAGCATGGCTGCGACATTCTTCCTCTTTTCATCCTTATCTGCTACAACAATTTTGATGGCACTCCTTTCTATTTTGTTCTCTTTCTTTTTCTGGTTTTCTTGTAGAGCTTTTAATTTTACAGCAATCGATCCATTCGACCTAGGCTTGACTGGTTCTTTTTCTGTCGCAGAAAAAAAAATTAGAGAAAAAACCTTAACGACTTCACAAGACAATTGACGTACTCTCTTCCTTAGCCTCATTTTGCTTCATTGTTTTCTCCCAACGTGAGCTTATTGGTACTGCATTTGTATTAGATGTAGCTCTAGGGAATGAACTCACAGGTCTTGGAGGATCTTGTGATTTTTTTGATTGCATTGAAGCTTCCCATTTTGTTCCTAAACTTTGTAGCCTTGTTCTTGGTTGAGTAGGAGCCCTCGGTTTTGGTTGAGATTGAGTATTTGCCTTTGCCTCCCACATTGCAGCCAGTTTCTTAGCGTTAGACGCACGTCTTTGTGGAGGTTTATCTGTTGTGTTGGAGGATGGTACAACTGTTGGTGTTGGTATTGGCTTTGGTTTTGGTTTTTCGATTGGTTTTGTTTTAACATCTTCATCAACCTTTTCTACCTCATCCTTCTTTCCAACTTGTACTTGTTCTTTTGCTGATTCAGTAGTGGCTTTAGGTTCTTCTTCTTTTTTTACATCTTGGGAAATCTTTATATTCTTGAGTGGTGACTCCTGGTTGTAAAAAAAAGAATCATAAGTTTTGTGACACTTCTGATTTTTTTTTCGAATCGCTACGTACTCCTTTTTCGTTAATGGTAGCTGTTAAAAATTTTGTTATGTACATTGAATCTCTTAACTTAGCTTCCTGTCTTCTTGTTTTACGCTTCTCTTCTTCTTCAGCTTTAACTTGCCTTTAAAAAAAATGAAACAGTTAGAAACGCTACAATACCTCAAATGTCTTACTTTTCTAAAGATTCTAAGTCGACTTCTTTGCCACATACTGAAGTTGACAATTCAACTCTCCGCGTTGTTTCTTTCTCTTGTTCAGCCTTAGATAGTACCTAACATCGTTTAAATAAAAACCAAACAAGTGGGAGCGCGTATGAAACGGTTTTTTTTCAAACAGCTGCTTACTTTTTCAGGCTTTTCACGACGCAAGCCGCTTGGTTTTGCAGCTTCCGACGCTCTCCTGAAGGGAACCCATGACCAGGAACTAGATCTTCCAACTCCTTGCGCTTTATCTATAAAAAGTCTTAGCACAATAAAAATAACCGCTTGTCACGTGATAGTAATACGTCACAACTTCTTTTTTTTTGAAAAAAAGTTTCGTGCACCTTTAGGAAGCATGTTGGGTCCAGAATTTGATAAACGAAATGCTCTACGTATAGAACTCATAGTGGTAGTTGTAACAGACTCATTTGGCCTAAGTTTGAGGGTAAACTTACAAAGTTTTTCAACTCAAATGTCAAAGCGTACGTCGGATCAGAAGGTTCTGTACAACATCTACAACATACCCTTACTTTAGTCTTATAACCGAATTGTGGTAAAGGAATATAAAAACAAGCGCAATCACCACAAAAAATACCACCACACTTACGACAGTGATGCTATAATATAATTTTTAGTAAGGTTTAAAGATAAGAATTTGATGATTTCTTTAAAGAGTGGAATTCTCTCCAAATACGCACGCGTCTAACGAATACACCAAAGGAAGAGCCACAGAACATACACTTATTAAAGTCCTTATTATCAAGCCATTCTGGCTTTACCTTTAAGCATAAATGTTAATTATTGCACGTGGAGGTCCTAACACGTGGTACTTACCTGCTTGGTGGCCATACCTTACCTGCTGTGTTAAACAATATGCTCGTCAGTTAAGTGAATGTTAAGGTGATACCACGTTATATTACGGCATTATTGGTGGGTATTACCCCGACGTTTCTGCGTGTATGTTGCTGATTAGATTTTTTTATTATTACAAGCACTATCCTTATCAGGAAGTATAGATCCAGTTGGCAACTTATTATGCCTTTTCTTACTTTGTTTATGGTATCTAAAAGGAAGCATCTAATAAAAGTTAAAGGCGAATTTCTCCACGTGGGTCCAACCCAAAAAAAAAAAGCAAACTCTTTTAAGAGATAGACTTACCCAAACTCTCACAGGTCGTATAAGCAGTATCAGTCCAACTAATATAATGCAAAGTAATAGAGTACCGATTATGATACCTATCATGACACCAACACTAAGACCATCACCACAAGTATCAGTAACAGAGAAAACAAGAGCCACGCTAACAAAACGTGTTAAATCAAAATTCATCAACAAAAAAAACCCAGTCAAATCCACGTACCTCTCGCTACTGTAGTATTCACTTATTGAGGTTCTAGTACATTCAGAGTCTATGCATTTATGTTAGACAGATTAGAAATTGGTGTATATAGTTGGTTACCATTTACAGCTTTAATGTTCGAGAAAGTGCCTTCACGACAACTAAATGTTAATATTTCTACTTTATCACCATCCTTAACACCGGCCAAGGAGACCTCCAAATCACCGCTCAACTTTGCACAACCTAGAACGTATTAAGACAGGCAAAACAGACAAGCTAAGATCAAAAAACCTGGCACCAAACAAGAAAATGGTTATACCTTGTATTTCAATATTAGCATCTACTCTAACATTAACGTTGCTAATAGTAGCATTACCAGCTATGAATACATCATTTACTAGAACTACTGATACAACACTAGCTGTATCATTTAAAACCCAAGTGCCATTTACACACTCTCCAATAGGTTCTCCTTCGCACTCAATAACAACCTGAGTAGGTGAAACACTTGGTGCAATTGTAGTTGGTGCACGTGTTGTCGGTACTTGTGTAGGTGATAGTGTGGGTTGCTCAGTTGGAGGCAACGAAGGTGGTACTGTTTTTGGTATGATTGTTGGAGGTGGAGGCGGAGGTAGAAAGCCTGTAACGAAGAAAAGTTTATAAGCAATTTTTTCGAATTTGACTTTTCGGAAAACGTTTTACGTACCTGAACACTCTCGAGTATCATTCCAAGCCCGACAATCTAATTTAGAACTTATGTAGCATAGTTTACATACGGGTTCTGCTGAGTTACACGCGTCTTCTGATTTTAAATGATTGCAAAGCGTAACAGAAGGCTGAACTGGTGCTAAGGTGAGTATAGCACGTATCAGCTGTTTTACGACAAAATCGCGTACAGAATAAAATTCTAAAAGTAGACACGCACCACAGTCTTGATCTGAGTTCGATTGTACACATATATTATTGTTACACCACTGACATGACTCTCCGTCCATCAACGTTTTTTGTAAGCAAGTTGAAACGCTATCAGCATCAATACAGCTACAAAGCACGCTTGTCGTTGCTAGAAGCACAAACAACGCTATGTTACAAAAAAGCATAGATGTCTGAAAAAATGTTCCCAACAGCAACGTAATAGAAATTCGTGTATACAAGCGAATACAATACACGTTTGTGTTGGTGCCAGGCTTGCTCGTTTTACAAAAAGATTGCGACATCGCAGATAAGGCAAACAACACTTAAAAAAAGCCGAATTTCGGTATTTTTTTCTTTTTTTTTGGTTTTGTTTTTACAAGTGTATATCTGCTTTTGTTGGTGCGATAGCATTGAATATTGACAAAGAATTATTGCAACAACATACATAGAAGGGAAAAAATGAGGAGAGAAAAGACAAAAGAATAATTACTCCAATGATACTATATACGTCTTCTGTAGAGTAACGCTACGCGTGAATGAGCATTTAAATAACAAAAAAAGTGAAAGCAACAAAAATAAATCATCAAACAAAAAAACAGAAAAAAAAAAAAGAAGCCCGTACTCAATTTGCCAACAGTTTAGTTTGCTGCTTGTTTCTTTCCTTGCTTTTGACCTTTATTTTTCCCTTGTTTTTGGTTTGTATTTTTACCTGTGTTCTTTGATGGTGGAAGACCTGGTGGAGGTACTGGAATAGGTATTTCACAGCTCTTGTATTCGTATCCTGCAATATTCTGTTCAGCGCTATAATATACTGGTTTCTTTATGTTAAGCATGTAACGTTGGTAATCACGTCGTCCAGCAAGCCTCTCAGGAGAGAAGGTATCACGGTAGAACCTAAAAAAATCATCAATTTTCAAAAAAAAAAAAAAGCGGTCGAAAAGAAGTCACCAAGTAGCGTTTTGTTTTGGAAGAATTTTGTTTAAACTTACCGTCCAGGATGACGAATACCCAGTCGTTGAAGCATATGGAATATTGTCATATTACCTTTGCGTTGTAAATGGTCAAACTTATTTTTTCTCATCAACCAATTCTGTGTTAATATCTTGTTTCTACGTGCTACTTTTGCGTAACGTTTTGAATGAGGGTCAAGATGAGCTACAAAAGTGAGCGCTCGTCAGTATTTTTTGTGAAAAATGTCAACTTGTTTACGTACAAGATGGAAAACTTACTAGACCTTCGCTGTCAAGTCTTTGGTATTTTTTGAACCATTCTGGCTTCTCAGCACCCTCTTTTACCCAAGGTGGCTCCAAATCGCGTTTTTCGCCTTCGACCGCTTCTTGCCATTGATTCAGATCAAATGCTTTGACACCAACTAGTAATCATGGCGATTAGTGTGAAATCAATTAAATAGCTCAGCGATATTTAAAATAGTGGACAGTATGCGTATATACACGAGCTATTGGAGTTTGGTGGGTCGCAAAAAAATAATCGTGAATTTAGCGCTAATAGAGTATTCATATGCATAGCACGCACCTGCTGGTCCACCTTTACCCTTTCCTTTTTTTCCTTTCTTTGCACGTTCAGGCAGCGCACCCCGCGCAGTCTGCATACACGAAATACGGTACAGCATCTTGTTAGTGCGTAGCCGTCCTAAAAGCTGAAGTCCAACTTGCGTCAACTCTGTGAATATTTATACCTCAATGTATCATATCTCTACAAGGTTAAATTACCATGAAAACACTAGGGGATTTGAGGGTTTGAAAAACATGTGCGTGTTGCATGTACGTTACTTTTACTGCAAACATGCACTGCTATGCGCGTCATGAATGAACAAGCATTTGAAGAAGTGACATTAGACCAACAGTGTAACGATTGATGACTATTTTTAGTCAAAATAGTTTCTAAAAGTCCATAAATTTTATTTTAGTAACTTGAACAACATAACAAATAAATGTCGGCAAGACCAAGGCCAAAAGGGTGCGTTTTGAGAAGAGTTTGTAATTATTTTGCGCAACCAACACACAGCCACATATTACTTGTATCAATTAACCTAACGCGTACTAGTGGGCGTAAGGCAGGATTTGTGACGCTTCGCATTCAAAATCAGCAACAAGAAGTATTTTATGAACGTAGCGAAGAATGCAAGGAATGGGTAGAGAATGTCCTTGAAACAACGTTTGATGTTAGTAGTTTTTTTTTAACTGTTAAAAATGTTCTTAACTTAGTTACGTAGACTGATGACACTCACGAGATTCTACGAGATGGTGTGGTGCTCTGTCAGTTAATTACAGCTATTTTCCCTCATAAACAGCTTATAAAGAGCTATCACCCTCCAGGTACCGTTACTCCTAGTATATACTTTCCCGCCTATGTAGGCAACTTACTCTGTTAAAAAGGCAGTTTTCCTGCTTTACTGATAGACAACATCGCGCAATTCCTCAATGTCATGAAAATGATGGGCTTTAAAAGTGTGGGTAAGCGTATAAAAGCAGTTACTTCAGTGTTTCTATTTCAAGTTCTGAGACCTTGGCCATTAAACCGATCTCTTACGCTATTTCAGACATATTCGAACCTGCAGAACTGCTCGAAGGAACAAACGTTAAACAAGTAGTTGACACTATCTACGCTTTAGCTCAGGTACCTAATAATGCCACTCTATGCGCCTCCTAACGTGTATCAGTTGGTGGACAGTAAGGGTTTCGCCGTTAAATGGAACCATCATGGCAAAAAGTATGCGTTGTCCAAGGAAAGCGAGAAACAACTCAAAGCTGTACGCGAAAAGGCAGAAAACAGCGATCTGTTTCAATTCGAAGCGCCCGAAACTGAACGAGAAGCAATACAATGCATAATGCGTGGTCCTGGACTACAGACAGGTGTTGTGGGTACTGAGACATTCTTTACAATCGAAACGGAACAAACAGACAAGACTCGCGTCACGGTGGATCAAGAGCACTTTGAGGTTCGTTCTAGGGCTTAAAATCAGACACTAAGAGCCGTTTTAGATCAGTGTTGTGAGTAACTCTGCTGCCAGCGTCCCGACACCATTCTCTGTAAGCCAACAAGCGTACGCCTAGGTCTTAGACTACGTACAGCTTACTTACAGACCTTTTGTAGAGATGGTACTTATGTTGTTCGCCTGACACCTCAAGAACCCGGTGAGCACTCTATCACAGTAAAACTTGATGGAAATATCGTTACTGGAGACGCTTTGCATGTTCAATACGAAGCCAAACGTGAGTGTTTGCGTTTTTCTCTTTTTTCTTACTTTTCTAACTTGTTAATGTAGCGGAGAGTGCTCGTAAAGTACAATCAGAGTATAAGGTTGTTACTGGACATCAATATGGAGAGTTTAATGCTGTAAGTAGCAAGAAGTTTGTTGAACTAAGAAGAACGTTGACAATTTTATTTTTTTTTTAGCAAGAAGTCAACAACAAAAAATTGAATTACTCTGTTTCCATCAAAGGTGCGAATAAGGGTAAGTTGGGTGATACCTTGCGTCTAGTAGCTCAAGTACTACTTGATGGGGTTGCCGTTAATGCACCTATTCCTGATGATGGGTTTAAGGTAGGATGTCATGGCTGTCTCTTTTTTACTGACTTTTTTTTTTGAAATAGTTGTTTGCTGGTTCAAAACAAGCGCTTGTAGATTGGCATAAGGATCCTGAAGTTATTGGTAAATATAGGGTAATCTTTACTCCTGTTATTTCAGGCGATATCACTATCCAGGCGTTCGTAAATGGCGGGCCAGTCAAGGATTCATTTACGGTAAGTTTGGAAAAAAAAAAAACAACTTTTGAGATGTTAATGAACTCTTTAGATTTCGGTTACTGAAGATGCTACACCTGTTAAAAACGATGAACTTGATGCTAAAGGCAATACAAATCTTCATAAAGCTGCAGAAAATGGAGATAAGTACGGTACAATCCGTATATTGCAGCAATACCCAAAAGCCGTGCGTGTTTGAGTTTGTTTGTATCAAGCTGTTTACTTATTTTTTATTTGCTCAGGTGGAAGGCAAGAATAAAGATGGTTGGACACCTCTCTACACTGCTGCATACTCTGGACAAACAGATATTGTTAGAGTGCTCATAGAGAGTGGAGCGAAAGTTGATAAACAAGAAAAACGTGGATGGGGTCCTTTGTTCGCTGCTTGCTTCAAAGGACATCTTGATATCGTTAGGCTCATGGTTAAGAATTACGGTGCTGATGTTAATCTACAAGAGCAAGGCGGTACAACAGCGCTATACCATGCGTCAGCAGAAGGTACGTTCACCATAACTCAACAGCATTTTTTTTGGGTTTTTTTTCAATTTAATGTTCACCCTGCTTCTTCTACCTTTCACGCTTTTGATGTTTTGTTTTTTTTTTACAGGACGTGCTTCTATTGTATCGTTTTTGTTGAAAAGCGGAGCTGATCCAAACAAAGGAGAAAAGGTACGAATTAAATGAGAATTTATTCCAAAACAAACAACTGTTTTGGGCGTGTCAAGGTCTTATCTTTCTTTTAGGGTGGTTGGAAGCCTTTGCATGTTGCTTGCTCTAGAGCAAAGATTGATTGTATTCGTATGCTATTAAAATACAAAGCAAAGATTAACGCTAAGAATTCGTTGATAAAAGGTATGAGAAAAAAATAAGAAAGGCTTCAAGTTGATTTTTGACTGTTTTTCTTTAGGTTATGCACCAATACATATTGCTTTGGGTCTAAAGGATACTTCTAAAGATCTTCAAAAGCGTATTATAACGCTTCTTATTGATTTCGGAGCTAGTCTTACAGCAAGGAATAATAAAGGATTTACGCCTTTGCATCTTGCTGTTTACTTCCGAAGGAATTCATTAATCAGACTTTTACTGAATCATGGTGCTGATATGAATGCTGAAACTGATAGTGGTAAGACACCACTACAGTTAGCAGCTAGTATGGGTAACAGAGAGATTGCCAACGTACGGTTTATCAACACAAAATGTTTTCTTTTTTTTTTTTTTTTTTTTTGTATCTTGAAGTTTGTTTTCTGATGTTTTTTGTTTCAGTTTCTTGCTGCCAAGATGGGTGTTAAAGTACCTAAGATTAAAGCACAAAAAGATATAAAGCTTACTAGTGCTGATATGCCAGATCGCGTACCGCGACCTAAAAATACGTCTGTTTGAATAAAGACGACAACCTTGTTTATTGTATTGAATATTTGTTTTTGTATCTATTTCTGGCGTCAATGTGTCTTTTGTTATCGATCGTGGTTTCCACTATCGCGGTAAATAATAGACCGAAACATTAAAACAACAAGACGCTGCATTTATACATGAGTCAAGCGGTGCAGCTCAGAATTTGTTTTTTTTTTTCTTGACCGAAGTGATTTTTTTTATCTGGATGTATTATGATTCGGAAATATGGTACAATGATCGTCTCATAGAAAAGAGGCTGAGCGTTATTTTACTATTTCGCTCTGAAACCGTCTTTTCTTGAGTCGCGATTTTATTTACAATTATTTTTTTCAGAGCGTTTTCTTCTGTTTTGGATATTATGGTACGTCACGTGCAAGGCATTCGATTTTTTTACCTTTGTTTTTTGCTGTTGTTGTTCTGTACAAAAATCATTTTCTATTGATTACGTGCACGCCTTGAATTAATATGATGTATAGACGCGTCTCTTTTATGACCAATTAGAATTTGTCTTGGTTTTAGGGGTTTTGTTGTATGTCTTCTTAAATTTTTATTTATCTGCTTCTCTGTGCGCTCCCAAGCATCAATTGATTCAGAAAGTTCTAACAAAAATCGCCCGGTACGTTTAGTAGTAATCTCAGGAACACTATTTACAAAAACCAAGTAAGCACGTGACGACAAAGAGGCAGAAAAAGGAAATCAAAAAAAAATAGGGAAAGTAATTAAAAAGAAGTGCTTACTCTTCAATTGGTTCGTCCTCCCAGTCAAAGTATAGCATCTAAATACGATAAGTAATCAACCCTCTACTAGCGCCGAGTGGTAATTCGGCTCGTACATTAACATAATCTTCAATCTCGCACTGAGAAACAGCCTCTAAGTCACGATCTTCATTTCTAAACGTTTCGAGGTCAGCCCGGTTGGTTACGGTTAAAGTAATTTACCTATGAGAACAAAGAATCAAGTCTGTTGATGTACTACGACGCAATGGTCTTGGTTCTATATTTCTCCAGGATGCCATGATGTAGTAATTGTTTGATGAATGAAGAATTTTCGAAGTTTTTGAGAAGTCAACGTTTTTATGGTTTCCATGAAAAGTAGCGATAAATATTACATCACGTGATGGTTTTCGGCACGCTTAGGCTCTACTGGGAAAAATTACGTTTTAATTCAAAACACCCAAAGCTACATAACTGTATACTAAACGTGACGGTTCGGGTTAAAAGATGAACTCAAAAAATGAGCCCAATAGGGATATGATGGCGTCTATTTGTTCATTCACATACTACACAGAATACTGCAAAAATACCTCCGGGATACGCGACATACGAAAGGGAAATGAATACGTACTGTCTCTTTTCCCATACGTTGTGTACAATTTGGTTTTTTCCTTGACATTGTGGGCTTGCAAAGAGCTCGTTTTTAGGCTCAAAGACGCCACATACTATGAGAACAAAGGAAGAAAACAACATCTCTCTTTACGCCGAAAACGTCATCTACGTCATGGCGCAGGTACGCTGCGACACCAATGCGTAGGTTAAACCAAACGTTATGAGGATGATAGAAATCGATGCAGCACTCACTACAGCAGCTTTCAAGAAAAAAGAAATACCAGCACAGGATAACCAAAGTGCATTAGTTACAACTTCGCTTATTGAGGCGTTAAGAACCTACCAAATATATCAATGGTAGCTGTAGATGTTTTACCATCGGAGTTAGCGTTGATTTGAGCTGTACCAGCCATATAACCTGTGGCACCTAGCGAAGAACTTACTTTAAAAAGGGAAAAAAAACGTTGGCACAAATGTTAAGTTGGACGTACCTTTAAAGTTACCAACGCCTGTTGTTACGTTCCACACGGCACCACCATACGTCGTTAGACCATCTGTGCTCGAAAAGGTTTGGCCTGGTGTACCAGAGGTGAAGTAAACTACATGTGGTTCTGATGTATGGATACCAAATGAGATGTTACCTAGAAGGCCAAATATTAGCGAGATCAACCACTCTGGCTCAGCGTTACCGAAAGCTACAAACAATGAAGGGCTTAGAGTTTCCACAGTAAGAAGTAAATCAGCCTAAGAACCATGAGAAGAAGAATCATAAAAAAGACTTCTTGAGAGGTTTTTTTTTTTTGGATTTTTTTTTTGTTTTCTTTCGCTTACTTTTGTTCCAAGTTTGTTAACGACTTGCTAAATGAACTCATTAGTAAAAAATTATCACGTGATTTAAATAAAAATAAAGTACCAAATCCTCTACACCGTTTTGTACGTTCACAAGGGTAGTCAAATCTTGGGATCCCGCTTTACAAATGAACTGACTGAACGCAGAGTCCATGTCGAAGCCTGTACAACCGAATTGAAGAGCCCATGTCGTAGATTTGTACTGTTGGAGGTAAACAGTTGATAAAAAGCAAGTAATGGCAACAAAGAGAAGCGTCGATCTATTCATTTTTGTGTTTGATAGAAAATGGGGAAGAAAGAGTGAGACCAATGGGTTTTATTGGCTTCCCAAACAGAACTATTGAAAGCGAAATATAGACCAATGGTAATTAGGTATTGCTTTGTATACTGGCTATATCTTTGGCTATAGCCACCGCCATCCTATGAACATACTACGGAATTAGATAGTGACAAATCAGCCAACGGGATTTTACCTGAAATAACGATACGCCTGATTTTTCGGGACGGTTTGTGAACACAGGTAGCCTTTTGCAACTCTGCAAGCTATACCATTAGTATCCTTATGGAGTACTTTACGTGAGCATAAGAACGGAAAGTCACGTGCGTGCTACTAATCGGGAGCGGCTGTTTAAAAAGTAGGCTTAACGTTACAATAAAATAGCGTTATTTCAGGTCAGATCCACAGGAAATTAGCTTGCAAAAGAAATGTTACCATGATACCAAATAGACCTGTACAAGAAGTACCTACACAACAAAAGGCAATCCACAAGCGGAAGTCGAAACATGTCAGAAGAAAGATGCAAATAACGGACAAGAGTTCACATAGCAATAACTATAAAAGGGCATACCCCAGGTTCTCTGGATAATCTGTGTTGTACGGACCTATACCACTAATATGTAAATCCGGATTGGCGAAAGATAAAAAATTAGTGCAAGTCCTAATAGAACAAGAATATAGAGAAAGTTTTTTTCAAGATCATCTCAATTTCAACACTTGTTCTGGTTCCTACTAACCCACAGATCCAACTAACTCTTGTCGGTTTTACTTTGGAAATAACTTAGTGCATTGCTGTTAGTACAAATACACCTCATCTGTAGAATGTACTGCTAAAAATGAGATTTGCGCCAAAACATGTACAAATCCATCGTCAACTTCTTTAGAAAACACTGCACAACGGTCTTGCACGCTTGCTCGGTGTTGTAAAGAAGTTGACGGTAAGATGGGTGAAAACTGTTCAAAACAGTGAACTTAATTGCATTACAACTCTCTGTCACGCCCAAATCTCCAATGAACCTAGCAGCCAAGTATTTGAGGATACCTAACAGGGTTTGCGTCGTTACAGGCGCTAATCGCGGTGTTGGCCTTGAAACCGCTAGAGGTATGGTTAACACCACTATCGCTATTGATTACGCTATAGGACTTGCTTTAAAGGGCAATACAGTTGTTCTCGCTTGCAGGGACGAAAAATTAGCAAAAGAGGCTGTAGAAGACATCAGTACGCGCAATGATAGTTTATTACATAAAAAACCAACAAATGCTTATAACGCATAGAATCAACCAGAAAAGTAGACCCAGAGTCTGTAAGCTACATGCCAATTGACATATCATCACAAGCGTCAATTAGAAAATTTGCCACCGCTTTCAGCAGAAAATACAGGCATTTGGACGTTTTAGTAAACAATGCGGCCATTGCTGGACCTTCAAAACAACAAAAGAGGTACTTAGTGCTTATTACTTTATTTTTGAACTTCAACCGAAATTATACTTGGCGCTAATCACTCCAAAGTGTTGATAACTTAGACATCGTTTTTGGTACTAATGTTATGGGTCCTTTTGCACTCACTAATCAAATGTTGCCATTTTTGAATAAAAGTAAGGCTGGACGCGTAGTAAATGTAGCAGCTAGTACGTTCAATTGCAATTGTAAATCCAATTCGCTCGAAGATTGTTTAACCTCCACACTTCTTTTCTTCTCAGTCTTCATTCATTTCTTTTGTATTACGTTGCTGTGGCGCCTAACATGGTTACAATTAGACTACGTTGGCGCTGTTGATGTCGAAGATTTGAACTTTGAGAAGCGACTGTATAATCCTCTTTCAGCATACAAACAGAGTAAGCAAGCTGTAAGAATGATGAGCGAAGTGCTTCATGAATATTGTAAAGAAAACGGATCAGGCATCCATGTTCATGTTATGACGCCTGGTACTGTAAAAACAAAGGTACATGAACACTACTAGTACCTTTTCAAGTGCGCGTAACACTTTTTTTCTAGCTTTTGGCAGATCTCGGTTTCAGTGGAGGAAAACAACCTGATATTCCAGCAGAAATTGCTGTATATCTTTCTACGCATCCTGAACTTGAAGGTTTATCTGGTGCGTAGTGATTGTTTTTTTTTTTGTTGTTTTTTACTGCTGCTTTGTTAACATGGATCTTAGGACGGTTTTGGGACGGTGTTTGCAATCGTTATCATTTAGCCGCAAATAGAAAAGAAAACCGTTTATTGTGGAAGAAGTTACAATCATGTTTGAGACCAGTCGAAGAACTACAGTAGAAAAGAAAACAATCTTTCCAAAAAAAAATTAAAGGTTCAAAATGGCATTGTCAAACTTGTTCTCAAGATTTCTTTCGTTGAAGATAATAATTATCAACGAAATTATGCCTCATACGTAGTAACGTTGCCTTGGACACTCATGATAACTGTATCTACAAATTTTACTCACACTGTATTGAATAAATCGCTTGCGCGTTACTTTTTCTTGACCATTCTTTTTTTTTAAAGGCAGTACTTTTTTGACGTTACGAACATGGAAAACCCGGAAGAATATCCTATCAAACAGCTACCAAAGGATAAGTATCTTGAAGGAGAGGATCTAGAGAATATAGAGATCTATAAATCTAAAGTAAAGAGTCTTCGTGAAGCTTCTATTGCAATAGAGGATGGTGTTTCATCAGTTACAACAGATGTACGCGTAATCAGCGTTATTAAACTGACTTCACTCAGGATATACACACAATATGGACAGTACTCTTCTCACCATCAGATATACCTTGTTTGAGGACTAGTGTACTATATGGAGCGATGGCAGCAGGTGCCATGTGTTTTTTCCGTGGTGTCATTCTTAGAGGTACGACAACGCCCATATCATCCACAAAAAGGTTAAACTGAACGTAAAAAGCGTAAATTAAATTCGCCTTTTTTATTTTACTGTCAGCCGCTTTAATCGTATTTTTAGTACCGCCAAGTATTGGCAATTGGGGCCTTATTACTGGAACTGTTGTATTTGGTGGTTACTGGCATGTGTCACTCAAAAATTTTATTTTTCTCATTTTCCTTCAGGCAATACTGTAGATCTCGATATTGGCGTGCCAGGGTAACACGTAGAGCAATGAATGATATGGCAACACACGAACAAGCAAGAAAGGACGCAACAGCAGTGAAGACGCCGAGTGGAGCGGTTAAAAAAATACAGAAGCCTTATTATGCCCCAAAGGGTAATCCAAGACGTACTGGTATCACGCAGGAAGCTGTCGACAATGACGCAGTCGTTATGCCAAAGGATGAAGTGCACAATCTGTAGATATTTTTTTTATAACCTCAAAAGGGGTAAACGTAACATCCATAGACAACGCAAGCGTATATGGGCGATCTTGAGTCAGTTTTTCCGCGCTTCCGCGCGTATGACAGTGTACTAATAACTATTATCTTAATTATATTCAAACAGATACCCTACTATCATACTAACCAATAAAATCACTATTGGAGTAGGATTTGTATACAAAAAAGTAAAAATATTTTGACGTCAAATCATCTGTTTGCAAATAAGGAAAATTACTCTTAAAGTAATATACACTCTCTAGTTTTACGTGTAAGCCTAAAATCATGAGTTTCGTTTAAATTTATGTTTGCATCGTTGCTTGAACACAAAAACTGAAGTGAAGAAAAAGCGAGAAAATAACTACTCTGTAAGGTTTAAAACGCGCCAAGGGCGCAAGGCAATACAGCCAATTGGTCTACCAACAAGCCAGGTGGAAATATGTACGTAACCGAGTACTATCTAGTTAGATAATTACACTTTTAAATTATATGCTCTAAAACGTATATAAGCATAAAATGGCAAGCGTAGAAGTGCGTATGAGAACTAAACAACAAGAAATATCAGTATTACGATGTAAGCAAGCATTGGACTGGTTACAACGCGCTTTGAAGGTTGAATTTAAGGTTCGTTGACATTAAAACAAAAAAACTGTGCAAACACCAAAACCGGCGCTATTTTGCCTAAAACGATAGAAAGATTGTTACTTGCTCATTTATATTGACAAACGCGCATTTTATGACAATAAACAATCTAACGTTTTTTTTTTTAGCCTGACGACACTTTTGAAGCAGTTATAAAGGATGGTGTTGTACTATGCAAGTTAATGCGTATTATATCACCACACAAACACACTATTAAAAAAATATACCCTTCAGACAGTAGAGCACCTCGTTTACGTCATAATATATCATCGTTTATTGAATCATGTAAGTTGATTGGCTTCAAAGGAATGGGTACGTTAGTAGAGAGCCAAAGAAGAAAGTTTTTTTTTATTTTTTTATTTGATGTTTTCTTCCGTCTGAGAGGACGTGTTTTATTCTTGTTTGGTTGTTTAAGAGTATTATTAAACTTTATTAAAATAATTGTTGATTGTAGAGCTTTTTGACATAAACGACTGTTATCATGGCGCTCATATTGAACGCGTTGCGAATATTGTTCATCGGTTGTCTCAGGTGCGTCCTGATTTTTTTTCTCTCTTTTCGGAAATTTTGTTGCATTTCGTTTGAATGCCTCTGTGTAGTTTAAAAACAATTCTTTTGGTACAATGGAACCAAACGCGTTTTTGGGTTTTTTTGTTCAAATTATTCGAAGTTGGCACTTTTCTTTCTTGTACCACCTCGAAAGTGGCCTATACTCTTCGAGAATATAGATCCAATAGGACTATGTAAATGGGCGGAGTTGTGGAGAGAATTGAAATGTGACAACTTTGTAGAGCTGATGACAAGTTGATGTTGTTTAATTTTTTTTTTGTTTTTTGGTTTTTTTGTTGTTTTATCCTTCTTTGTTAATACTTGTATTACTAGCTTGTTGGGATGGAAGGCTTTAAAGAGAAATGGGAGTATGATGCAGAAGAACCTAAACCTCAGATAGATGCTTCTGTAAAGAAACTATTAAAACAACGCGAACTCGAAGGCGTCGATGAACATTGGGATGACAATAACACTGGCAAGCAAATAGCGAACGGAAAACATGAAAGCTCTGACGATGATAACAACGAAGAGGAAAATGAGAAAGAAATCGAACAAGCAAACGGAGACACTGACAATGTCGATGACGAAGGTGACAAAGAAATGTTGCATGGAGCTGATGACGATGCTAAAGAAATTGAAATTGCGAACCGAGATGAACCTATTATTGATTATGAAAATGATGTAACGATAGAAGCAGTATCAAGTGATGATATATCAATAGAAGAAGCATCTAATGATAGTAGTGAAGAAGAAGAAAGTGAAAAATTTATGTTACAAGAAGATGTTGGTTCTGATTTAGCTCAACTCAGTGACTCGTCAAGTGAGTCTCAATCTTCAAGTCATGATGTACGGAAAACGTCAACAAAGGCTGAACCGAATGGTGATATACTTGAAGGACTCATGAAACATGCAAACTTGGAACATATTGATATTGAAACAGCGATCAGCAAGTTGACAAACTCTGCTAGAGCGAACCGTAATTCAGCACGTCTTACACTTAGTCCGAGAGTTACAATGAGCCCACGTTCGTCTATAACGCTTCAAAATGGTGAAATGGTTGAAGAGCATGCATGTACGTTGAGCTGACTAGGAAATGTTGGCGGTTTTATTTGCTTTTCCTCAAACTATTTTTTTGGTTTTGACACTTGTTTTTAGCACTTAAGTGCCAGATTGCTGGTGTTAAGAGAGGAGCTGCCGGTGAACCATGTATTATGCTTGTGCTTATACTAAATGGCAGGAATGATGAGGTTTGGATTGATCCTAAGCATGTTCAAGTACGTAAAAAAGTTTGAGTTTTAGAGTCTCGAAGTTTTCTTTTTTTTTTTTCAATGGTTTTGTGGCGAAGAGTGCTGTCTTTCAATTAGGATTTTTATTTTGACTTACGTATGATAGGTTCTTGTTAGGAATAAAGAAACTGAAAATGATATTAAAGTTGAAATCATCCAAGATCAGACGTAAGTAGAATACAATATTTTTGTTTCGCTGTTTTTTTTTGTTGTTGTTTTTTAATGTTATTTTAATCATTTAGTTGTGGTCATTTTGATGTTACGTTCACTCCTGGAGAAGGTGATTTCACTTTTGATATGAGGCTCAATAATAAACCTGTAAAAAGAGAACCATTAGGTATGATTTTTTATCGATGAAAAGAGGAAGACATTTTTTATGTTCTTTTTATGTTTGTATGTTGTGTATGTTGTGTCTGATGTTTCTTATTTTAGTGTTAACGTTCGAGCAAGGTGTGTCTGATATAGAGTGTTATGTGATATTGGTACTCAACGTTTTAGCTAACACTCTTTTTTTTATTAGATCCTTTGCATGAGCCTATATATTTCAAGTTGACTTCTGATTTTGTTGATGGGTATTATGATATTCTATCAAAGGTATGTGTTTCTGCAGCTTTTCATTAAGTGTCATATTTATAAAACTTTTAGATTGATGTCTCTACTACACCTGTGGTACCTCCTTTAGAGGAGGAGCCTCCAGAAGAAAAAGAAGAAGTTGATCCTTTTGAGTTTAAGGAAGTCAAAGGTAAAGGCTTTCCGCTTGTCTCGATCTTCGATGTGCTTGATCGTTTGATTATTTACATATTTTAGTTGTAAGTGGTTCAATAGAAGAACTAAAGCATACTGTAAATGAAGGCGAGTCAGCCAAGTTTATGCTGAGGTTACAGAGCGAGAACGATGATGACTTTACTGGTATCCCTGATATTCAGGTATGTATTGTGCTTTGGCTTTCTTTCTTATTCACTAAACTATTATTAGATTGTCATAAATGGCCCTAATGGCGATATGACACCTGAGATCGAGATACAAGAGGTTCCAGGGGGTACATAAGTTTATCCAAAACAAATCTTTTAGTTTTGAAAAAATTAATAATTATGGCTTTTTGCTTTTTTGGTTGATTACTTATAACTTTGTAGAGAATGGAAATTTTGTAGTATCCTATTCTCCTACTGGTAGTGGAGATCACAGTTTAACTGTGACAACAAAAGATGTTGTATTAGCAGAAAGAACAGTACGTCATGATAAAACATCCTTTTTTTTTAGCACTCGTGTGGTTTATCATGTATCACGTGATACGTGATATTTGTTCCAAAATCATTTGTGTACGAACTTTCTTTTTTTTAAAACGCTATCTATAGATGTATGTTAGAAAAAAGAAAAAACCTGAACCAAAGCCAAAGCAACAAGTTCGAGCTTTGTCTGTTGCAAAAATCAAAATGAAAAGGAAGAAAATACGTGCACCTAAATCACAGCGTGCTGATATGTTATCTCCTTTATCGGAGGCATCTTCAAGTGAAGACCATTCTATACAAGTTCCACCTTCTTTACACCTTGATTTTAGTCATGGTGTACGAGGAGTACGTTTGAAAGACTTTCAAGAGTCAATTTGCATGAACTCACTTTTTTGTAGACTCCTTTGTTTGAAGCTTGTTATAGAGGAAGACGTGCTAAGGTTGTAAAGCGTCTCAGTAAGCCTAATGTAGATGTAAACCATAAAGAAAAAGATGGTTGGACACCTCTTCATGCAGCTGCGTATAAGGGGCATCTTGAGATTGCAAAGTAAGTTGTTTTTGCTGTATTTTTGTTATGGCTTACTGTTCTCCTTAAGGCTCTTGATTGACAATAAAGCAAGTATAAATGTTATGTCACAACAAGGCGTTACACCGCTTTATTATGCTGCTACTGGAGGTATGTTAATTTGATTGGTTTTTTGTTGAAAGTTGCTTATCGTATTTTTTAGGGAGACTTGATATAGTAAACTATTTACTTAGTAAAGGAGCTAATCCCAACACTGGTAAGAAAGGTGGTTGGAAGCCATTACATGGCGCTTGTTCTAAGGGAAAACTTGAGTGTGTTAAGGCACTCTTAAAGTACAGAGCAGACAGTGATGCTCGCAATCGATACATCAAAGGTACAGACAGATTTGAAAACGATTTTGAAGTTCTTTGAAGTTTTACTCTGTTTTGCTTGTTATTTGTTACTTATTTGTTTTATTAAGGATATACGCCTTTGCATATTGTCATTAGCTAACAAACTTT